>VZRJ01009095.1:223104-238659 GCA_013397565.1 Ptilonorhynchus violaceus | reverse complement strand
ACCAGTTTACCAGCATTGTCTATGATGACCTTGCTTTTCTGGCTGACATAAGTGTAGAAGCCCTTCCTGTTATTCTTTGTGTGCCTTGCCGGGTTCAGTTCCAGCTTTGCCTTGGCCTTCCTCACCCCGTCCCTACACAACCAAACTTTGTCTCTATGCTCTTCCCAGGTGTCGTGTCCTTGTTTCCACTGTTCCTGCATTTGCTTCTTTCCTTTTAGTTTGACCAGCAGTTCTGTGCTCAGCCATACTAATCTCCTGCCTTCCTTGTCTGATTTCTTGTTCCCAAGAAATCAGACTCTTACGGAGATCTGCCAGCTCTGTTCCGCTCCCTTGTCTGTGAGGGCAGTCTCCCAGGGGGATCCCACTGACTATTTCCCTGAAAAGCTGGAAGTTTGCTTTCCTGGAGTTCAGGGGCCTCTCTTTACTCCTTTCCTGACCCATATCCCTCAGGACTGTGAACTCCACCAAGACGCGATTGCTGCATCCAGGGCTGCCTCCAATCTTGACATCCCCCATTAGCTCCCTTGTGTTGGTGACCAACAGATCCAGTAACACCTTCCCTACTGTAGGGCTGTCTATTACCTGGGTCAGGAAGTTGTCCTCCATGCATTCCAGGAATCCCGAGGATTGCCTGCAGCTACTTTTCCAGCATATGTGGGGGTAGTTGAAATCCCCCAGCACCACAAGAGCCTGTGGGTCTGATGCCTCCTGTAGCTGGAGCAGGAAGGCTTCATCAGTAGGCTCTTGATTTGGGGGCCTGTCACAGACACCGACCAAAAGGTTCCCTTTGTTGCCTCGGTCTCTGATTTTGACTTGTTTGTGGCTGTTCTTCAGAGACTCTTCACACTCAATCCAACTCTAGATGTAGAGGGCAATCCCTCCGCCTCTCCCTCCCATGTGCCTTCTGAACAGCCTGTAGCCATTGTTAGTCACACTCCAGTCATGGGATTCATCCCACCGAGTTTCAGGAATGACAAGGTCATAACTTTCTAGCAGCACAGTGGCTTCCAACTCCTTCTGTTTGTTGACCATGCTGTGTGCCCTGGTGTATAGGCACCTCAGCTGGATTGTCAGCCATGGTGCCTTCCTAGAGGAAAACGCCTTAATTCTGATAAATCTTTGAGCTTGCTCTAGTTTCTCTGAAATCTTGATTTTATTTCTTTATTTCAGGGCTTTCCCATATTGGCATTTTTCCTTGCAAATTTTTATCTGGAATTCTGTGCTGCTCTTCACTTGTTCTTCAGACCTTTTCACATATGGAACTGGAGAGTATTAACAGTATCCACACATGCTAGATTATTAGTTAAAGTACTGTGTTGTTATTTACAGAGAGATAGTGACGATGACGATGATGATGACGACCGAAGCACCGATCGGGAAGATGGACCGCTGGAAGAGCAGATAGAGCGCTTGCAGGAAAAAGTAGAGTCAGCCCAGAGTGAGCAGAAGAATCTCTTCCTTGTTATATTCCAGGTAATGATGGGCAAAGTCTCTTCTTACTTCAGGTTTTGAAGTTACTTGATTTATAAACTTTCAGCATCACTTGTATCTTGGGCATCTTTTTGGAATAAGAATATGGAAGGGGTTTGATGAGTTTACTGTGAGTTAGAGTCAATCCAGATCATCCCTCTGCAATGACTGGTTCTGAGCAGGATCTGATCAGTTTCAAGTGCTTAGGAGCAGAGGAGTTCTGCTAGCACACAATTTCCTGAACAACCAGAAGGTAACTGCTTTATTTCCATACTAAATTCAGTGTCTGCCAAGCAAAATAATTATTCTCACAGTGCTGTTCAGAGCTTCTGGCCCCCCGATCGTCTTACCTGAGGTTAGGGTTCTACTTTAATTTGATGAGACTGAATAAGTTTTGGTTTTTTCCCCTCTACTGCAGCGTTTCATTATGTTGTTAACGGAGCACTTAGTGCGCTGTGAGACTGGTGGAATCGATGTGTTTACGCCCTGGTACAAGAGCTGTATAGAGAGGTTGCAGCAGATCTTCCTGCAGGTAGGTTTCATTTCTGAGTTTGGAGGGCTGTTGGCAGGGCCATGCGGGATTGGGGAAGCTCCGTGGATGGAGAACTCAGCGCTCTGCCGGAGTAGCAGTAGGTGGCAGCAGCAGATCTTCCCCGAAGGCTGGTGTGGGGCCGGGTCATAACTCTCTGGCTCTGGCCACGTGTCTGCCACTGCCTGGTGGAGTGACTGATCCTGAGTGATGAATTCCCTCACTACATGCATACTGCAAAGGTATTTCAAGATGTGATTATGAATTTCATTGACTTCCACTTAGCTGTGTTTTTATAGTAAGGGCAAAGTTGTGAACAAACAAGAATGCTAAAATAGATGTGTTTTAAGTAAGTGAATTAAAGTATTGCAGGATTCCTTTTAGTGAGGTGTGTAAATATCTATTAAAAAATTTTTTTTGAATATTTGGCTCTGTATTCAATCAGTTAACAAGCACAGGCGGCTGGATGAAAGTGATTAGTTACAGGAAGTTATACCTGTGCGAGCACAAGATGTGCTGAAGAATGGGAGGGGTGGTATAATTCTCCCTTGGGATGAACCCTCCCTGGTAGTGGATGTGTCTTCAGAGGAAAGGAAATATCATGATTCTCCTAAAAGACCTGCAGTGGCATGGTGTTCTGCACACAATTCAGGATCCATGAGTGAGGAGTTAAGGAACATGAGGTAGTATTTCAGCACAGGCTTCATTCTTGCAGTCAGTAGTGGTTCTGCATTACGCTTTCCTTATCCGTGGCTTCTATGTTGTGGAAATGAGATGTGCTAAACAATTCAGATAAGAACATTTGTGGTTCTTATATATCTTGATTTCTCTGCCTATTCTGATACAAATATAAAAACAGTAAACATATGTGGTTTGTTTTGTTTTTTATCTGCCAGCACCACCAGATAATCCAGCAGTACATGGTGACTCTAGAGAACCTCCTGTTTACAGCTGAACTGGACCACCACATACTGGCTGTGTTTCAGCAGTTCTGTGCTCTGCAGGCCTGAGGGATCATTCACGGACAGAGTCTTGTCTGTAGGACTTTAGTGAATTTAATTTTTTTTTTAATGGCAAAACTTAACATGGGGATGGAAGAATTTTTTTGACTAAAACTGGCTTTCATGTGCTCCTATATAAAACAATAGAGTATTCTAAACAAAAACAAACTGTGTAAGCATCATAAGCCTTAAAAGATATGACTAATAGGGGATATTTGTGAAGTAAAGTATTAATTCTTTTTGTTGTCTTTTAATTTGGTTTGACTCTTCGCTTCATGATAGTAATTTTGTTTCTCCCCTCTTGCCTATATAAAAATAAAATTCAGGCACACCCCTCCCCACGTGCAAAAAAAAATATCATAACCTCACAACAACAAAAAAAGCCAGCCCCAAGCAATTAACACCTCTGCTTGTCCGTTAAATCAAATGAATTGCAGAAATGAGGAACAATTCATAGTGTTTTGTGAATATGAAAGGGGATGCACCTTCTCAGTGAGCAGTGTGGTAAGTTCTCTAGTATATGGCATAGGAAAACTGTCTTAACTTTGGGCATGTGAAACACGTTTTTAAAGTAGCATAGAGCATATGGATTTGTTTATTACCAAGCCAGATAGATTTTCACAGTTTGAGAGAACATGTAATACAATTGAAATATGTTTTTTAAATGTATTGTCTAGTGTCTTATTACAGTATCTATAAACAGTCAGTAGAGAAACTTCATGGACCACTTCTGAAAAATGCAATTCTTTTTGCAGTGTGGTCAAAAATTCATGAACTGCTCTTGGTAGCAGTCTTCACTGATAGAGACAGTAAGCAAGAGTTGGAGTGGAACAAGCTTTTGACTTCCATACTGCAAGCCTGACCTGGGTTTTGGGAACTCCAGCCCCAGATGCCAGGAAGGGGACAGGGCAATGCTAAGCTTGTTTTTGTATTTCAGCCTGTAACTAGTTGGACTGCCACATTTGCGCTGGGCTGGACCTCCAGGCCTGCAGGGATATCAGAAATCTTTCTGGTTAGTGACGGTGGATGAACCAAGTGCTCTCACCTCATCTGGCTTGGCAACAACTGCTGCACCTGCTACGCTTCCCTTGCTTTAAAATGTGACAGCAGCATGTTGCTCCCATGTCTTCAGAAAGTGTTTTAATGCCGAATTAACTGATACATTACAGGAGACTTAGACTGGGAGGACACAACCTGAAAACAGAGTAGCCTTCGTGTTGAGTTACACAGGTAGCATGTAAGGGCCCACCCAGAGTGGTCTGTACCGCTGTGAGCAGAGGTGAATGGCAAAGACACTGTCTCAGGTGCTCAGGTCTGGCAGCGCGCAGGGGGTTTCCAAGCTGTTTATGGTCTCTTCAGTTTGCAGGGGAATGTTTAAACTAATTTCATACCCAGTGCTATTTAGTTTTAGCTTAGAAAATTAAGTGCTTTGAGTAATTTTGTTCTGTACAAATTATTTTTTCAGGTGTTATACCTAGAAATGCATTTCATCTGTACATTGACCAATGACCTCCTGACCAAGCAAGGAGGGTAAAAAATGGAACATTTTGCTTTGACTGTTGACCTAAGTTTGTGTGTGGCCTGTAGCAATCCGGTATATCTTCATAGACTTAGATCTGTTACTCTGCTTTTTCTGCTTGCCCTTTTTGACTTGACTCATCCCCCCCATTCTTTCAGGGTGTACTGTTATTTGTTGTAAATTTGCTTTGTGCAAGGGTTTTGTCAGTCATGCACGGACTTATGCTTCAGATCTTTCTCTGTTAATGTTCTTGAGTAATCAAATAGGGTTTCTTGTTGGTTTTTTTTAGGAAACATTTAATACTTTAAAGGTTTTAATTGGAGTTTAATAGTTTTTTCACTGGCTTGGGTCAGTATCAGTTCTGATATTAACTAATGGTGAGGGTTCTGACTGTAAATGTGACTTCTGTAAAACTGGTAATGCAGTTAGAACTTGCAAACCTGTAACTTTCTTTGAGCCTTGACAAATACTGATGCTGGGGATACAGTTGCAAATGCTTGAGTGTAATCCTGTGTTTTAAAACCAAATAGCAATGTCTTTTAAAATTGATTTAACTTCCAATCATGCCAAGCTTTGAGCATGGGCTTCGATTGCATTTCTTGAGTCTGTTGGACACCTTCACCTTCTTTTAGGTCTAATGGTGTACACCTGACTTGACTTGGAAACTGGGTGGATCTGTAGGAAAGAGAGTGAGATGCTTACATAGTGATACCAGCAGCTAACAGGAGAAACTCAGAACTGCTGAAGCATGAAGTGACGGGTAGTGTAAAGATGCTGTAGAAATGTGGTGTGGTTGGAAAAAAATGCACAATTAAAGACAAAAATAAATGAAGGTAAAGCAGGTTGCTGCCGCGAGTGTTTGTCCAATTTCTTTTGGGGGACGCTGAAGCAAAGCAGTCATGCTGGGTTATGCTGGTGTGAAATGCAGAGAGGTTTGAAGCAGTTTTGTTTCCTGGCACTCGTGCTGGTGCCTTGACTAACACACAAGCCTTCACCTCCTTGTGTTATGGCTGATCTAACATGCTCCCCCAGCTGCAGCCATGTGAGGCAAGCGTATGTGGTGCTAGGTGCAAGGAGGTGCTGGTGTAGAAATTCTCCCTCTCCCTTGCTGCCTCCTGTCCTCTGGGAAGGGGAGGTGCTTCTGCAAGAGGTTAGGAAGGTGTGGGCTGGGGGTTCTTGCTGTGGGGTGGGGGGGCTGCTGCAGCATGCCTACAGTGGGGCAGTAGTCAGTGCACACCTCCCAGCTGCCCCAGAGAGGAGTTTAGGAACCCGACACAACACTGGATCATGAAACCATGACATGGAGGACTACCTCCAAAAGCCCTGACAGGACCTGCTTCCCCCCACCAGCCAAGCCCTCATGCCACTTTTCTAGGTCTTGCACTGGCAGGGCCCTAAATCCTTCTGTGCTTGGTGGACAGGCACGTTACTGGGGAGCTGCAGCTGAGACAGCACTGGAAGAGGAGTGAAGACCTGCTATTGGAAACATCATCTGCCCTTCCCAAGCACCTTGTCTCTGACAGAACCATAGAGGCAGGCTGGAAAAGACCTCTGAGGTCATCAAGTCCCATCTATGACCGAACACCACCTTGTCAACTATACCATGGAACTAACTGCGACACCAGTCTTTCCTAAAAATCTCCAGGGACAGTGACTCCACCACCTTCCTGGGCAGCCCATTCCAATGTCTAATCATCCTTTCTGTAAAAAAATTCTTCCTGATGTCTGACCCGAACCTCCCCTCATGCAGCTTGAGGCCATGTTTTCTTCTCTTGTCGCTGGTTGTCTGGGAGAAGAGACCAACACCCACCTGGCTACACCTCCCTCTAAGGGAGTTGCAGAGAGAAGGTCAACCCTGAGCCTCCTTTTCTTCAAGCTAAAAAAGCTCTGCTCCCTCAGCTGCTCCTGGACCCTTCACCAGCTCCATTGCCCATCTCTGGGAACGCTCCAGCATCCCAATGTCCTTCCTGAACTGAGGAGCCCAGAACTGGACACAGACCTCAAGCTGTGGCCTCACCAGTGCTGAGAACAGAGGGACAATCACTCCCCTCGTCCTGCTGGCCACACTATTGCTGATATAGGCCAGGATGCCACTGGCCTTCTTGGCCACCTGGGCCCATTCCCAGCCACATGCTGACCAGCACCCCCAGGCTCTTTTCCACTGGGCTGCTTTCCAGCCACTCTGCCCCCTCCCTGCAACACTGCATGGATTTGTTGTGACCTAAGGGCAGGACCTGACACTTGGCCTACTGAACTTCATACAATTGGCCTTGGCCCATTGATCCAGCCTATCCAGATCCCTATCCAGAGCCTTCCTGCCCTCTAGCACATCAACACTCCCACCCAATTTACTGTCTGTTACCTGTGAACTTGGTGAGGGATCTCCTCATCCAGATCATCAATAAAGGTGCTGAACAGGACCAGCCCCACACTGATCCCTGGGAAACACCACTAGTGACCATCCACCAGCTGAATGTGACACCGTTCACCTCCACTCTCTGGGCCCAGCTGTGCAGCCAATTTTTAACCCAGCAAAGAGTGCACCTGTCCAGGCCATGGACTGCCAGCTTTTCCAGGAGGATACCATGTGAGATGGTGTCAAAGGCTTTGCTGAAGCCCAGGTAGACAACATCCACAGCCTTTCCCTCATTCCCTAGGCAGGTCAGGTGGTCATAAAGGAGATCAGCTTGGTCAAGCAGGAACTGCCTTTCGCAAACCCATATTGGCTGGGCCCAATCCCCTCATCCTGCATGTGCTGTGTGATCACACTCCAGATGATCTGTTCCACCCTAGCACCAGGGTCAGGCTGATAGGTCTGTAGTTCCCCTTATCTTCCTTCCAACCCTTCTTGTGGATGGGCATCACATTGGCCAACCGAGTCATCCCAGACCTCGCTGGTTATCCAGGACTGAAGATAAATGATACAGAGCAGCTTAGCAAGTTCTGCCAACTCCCTCAGTGCCCTTGGATGAATCCCATCTGGTCCCATGGACTTGTGTCTAATGGCACAGCAGGTCACTTTCTACTTCCTCCTGGATAACAGGAGGTCTGTGCTGCTCCCTGTCCTTGTCTGCCAGCTCAGGGTCTGGTTGTGCTAAGCATAACTGGTCTTTCTGTTAAAGACTGAGGCAAAGACGGCATTAAGTATCTCAACCTTTTTCTTGTCCTTAATGACAATGTCCCCCCGTGCCTCCAAGGAAGGATGGAGATCCTCCTTGACCCTCCTTTTGTTGTTAATGTAATTATAAAAACACTTTTTATTATATTTCACAGTGGTGGCCAGATTGAGTTCCAGCTGAGCTTTCATCTTTCTAATTTTCTCTGTACATGACCTAATGACATCCTTGTACTCTTCCTGAGTTGTCTGCCCCTTCTTTCAAAGGAGCCTCTCTTCCGTGAGTTCCAGCAAAAGCATCCTGTTCAGCCAGGCTGGTCTTCCTCCATGATGGCTCATCTTCCGGCACATAGGGACAGTCTGCTCCTCCACCTTTCAAGATTTCCTCTTTAAAATATGGCTAGTCTTCATGGACCCCTTTGTTATTAAGCACTGTTTCCCAAGGGACTCTCTGAACCCGTGTCCTCAGTAGGCCAAGGTCCACCCTCCAGAAACCCAAGGTAGAANCAGCTTGAGAAAAAGAAAAATTTAAGAAAAATTTACTGGAAAGAGCAATGAGGTAAGAAACAAACAGTATCAATATTAGTAACAGTCTGCAAGAAAGACAATTTACATGCAAATGCCCACCCCGTGAAACCCGATGTTAATAGGACTGGAAAGGACCCCCCTTCTCCCCCCTGCTGTGTTTGGTGTGAGGTGGTATACTATAACCTCCGGGTCCTGATCATGCCCCTCCTGGCTACTGCAAAAAATAACTCTCCTGGCCAAACCCAGGACAGCTCACTTGTCAGCTGTCATAAGCTCTCTTCCACACACTCCAGGAACCTCCTAGACTGCCTCCTCTACCGGGTTGAGTTTCCAGCAGACATCTCACAAGTTAAGGTCTCCCACAAGTCAAAGTCTCCCACAAGAAAAAGGACTAGTGATTGTGAAACACCAGCCAACCTCTTATAGAACACTTCATTTGCCTCTTCACCCTATTTGGGTGGTCTATAACAGACTCCTCCTGGGATGTCTGCCTTATTGGCCGTCCCCTTGATCCTTACCCCACGCACCCAACCTTATCATCACTGTCCTTGAGCTCTGTGCAGCCGAAACCCTCCCCAATGTACAGAGCCACCCCAGCACCTCTGCTTCCCTGCCTGTCCCTTCTGAGAGCTTATAACCAACCATTACTGCAGCACTGCAGTCATGGGAGTCATCCCACCACATTTCCACAATGGCAAATATGTCATAGCTTTCCTGCTGAACAGCCACAGTGGCCCAGGCTCACCAAAGGAGTCTCTAGAGACTTCCCTGAGATGTCATATTTACAACGGTAAATAAATGCAGAGCCACTGCCCTAAAGCATGGTCCTTTCCTTCAGCCATTTCCACATGCATTCCCCAACAGCTGAAAGAATGAGAATTTGAAATTTAAACTTGGAAGTAAATCCACCCTTTACTGAAATCGAACATCATTCAGGTATGTTTGAAGAGCTCTACTTAGCAATGCTACTTCCCGCTTGCCCCCAAAGACAGGTCTTTACCCTTGCCTTGGTCTCTGGTTCAAAAGTTGGGGGGGGCGGGGAAAGATGTAGAGGATACACTTAAGGACTCTATCCTGCAAAACACGGTAGAGATGTGTCAGAACCTCCCGAGGAGCAGGCAGCTTTCCTTTCAAGAGAGAACTCTCCTTTACAGAGTTGTGTATCCAAGCCAAAGGAGAACCTGACTTATGATGCAGTCTCCAGCCACCAGAGGTGCTGCTTTATCAGCTTGTTGCCCCTTGCCTGCCCATGACCAGTAACTGAAAACCAGACAACAGTCAGGACAAAATACAGAGCCTTCCTCCTGATGGAAGCAGAAAAGCAGGGTAAGTTCACCTTCATTTCATCATCCTATCAAGTACAATGATACAAACTTATCTTTTGGCCTAGGAAGATCTAGCTTAAAAGCCAAATCCTACTGTTCTTTACAAAGCTTCTTACAACTTAAAAATGTAACTCGACATCGAATTTGGCAACAGCTTGTTCATAATGAGCGTTTATTTGACTTTAATAAAAAATACCTTTAAAAACAAAATAAAATTAAAAAACAGGTTAACACTACATTTTCTCGTAAGTTAATTCATGGCCACATATAATGCATGTCTTTTTATATGTATCTTCATCAATGTTTTCTTCTGGTCCATACTCATGTTCATGGATACTAGTTTTTTTCTTCCACAAACTACTTCTCACAGCACGGCGGAGTTCTGGTGAGAAACACAAGAAAATGTTAAGATTTATTAAAATCTTAAATAATATTTATTAAAACTCAAACTAACCAGCTTCCTGAGGCCTAGAGATGATAATATGCTTGCTGTCTGTCTTCCATAAATTCTGGGCAAGAATCTGCTCTTGCAAGAACAAGCACTGACTTGCCTTGCAGTCCTCACCTTGTTTGCATATTTTAAAGGCCAAGAACTACACTGTCATGGGATCTCACAGGCAAAGATTTTCCATCTAGACTAAGGATGTGTTGCTCGCTGCCTTTTTACACAAAGCCATTCAAAGGTATCCAAAAGGGGTCGGTGGAATGCAAAGGAAAAGTTTTCATAGAACACCTCATTTATTTTACATGACCAAGAAAGAGTCATTTTCATTCAGGTCACAGGAAGCCTCTCAAATGACTTGGCATTCTCTAAGCTTTATGCCCAATAATATGAGTTGCCTCTGCAGCATCCGCAGTGAAATCCTTGGGTTCTCTAGAGTGCACAAGCTGGCAGCAGAGCCCAAGATATCATCCGGATGTTGCAAGCGGGTGGCAAGCATACTGAACAGCAAAATGCGGTCACATTTTGAGCCAAGCCATTCAGGCTGCAAACATTGTCACGTTAAGGCCTATACTCGCACTCAACTCTGGCATCTTGGCTACAGTCTGCTGCCAGTCCTTCTGTGTGCAGAACATCAATGGCCCAGACAGGGGTTATTTGTGCGGTCTCAAGTTCTGCCTGCTCCAGACAACACCAGTACAGCCAGCTTGAGCTTTCTGCACTTGTAAATGCCAACTCAAGGCAAAGCATGGATGTTACAGGTGGCACAGAAAGTTCCACCGATCAAATACTCTTCTAAATACTAATTTATCAGGGAAAAAAAAACAAAGGGTAATGTGCAGTAAAGACAGTAGCTGGGAATGCTGTGAACAATGGGAAAGTGCATTTTCTATCTTCACTTACAGTCACTCCACCTGAAGGCCTATCCATCAGAGAATTATAACCCACCACCATTAAAATCCCTGTCTTCCACAAGTCAAAAGTATTGGGAGCAATCCATAGCACATTTTGGGTCATACCCAAAAATTTAGAAAACACTATAACCAACCATCGTAATTGATTTGTCATATTATGCCCACAGGACAACAGGGGAATTCAAGCTGGAAGGGACCTCAGTCCTGCAGTCCAACACCCTGCCCAAAATAGTCACCTATGAAGTCAGACCAGACTGCTCCAGGCTCACCCAGTCTTCAAAACCCTCATTTCGCCACACTGAAGATCTTCTCTGTACTTTAATCAGATGCAGACACAGATTCAAACAGCACTGTACTTAACTTCAGGTACTGCAGTATGTAATTCTAATGCTTTACCTTTAACTTTCTTATCAAACTTCTTCTGTTTCATCTTCTCTCTGCTATCACGGCGGAGCTCCTTTGCTTCTTGCAATGCTTCTTCGCTACCCCAGACTTCAAGTGAACGCTTGATTACCTACAGGATGGACATAAATGCCTTTTTTTCCCCCTGAAATGATAAAAGTAAACTATTCTAACTCACAAATTCAATTTTTCCCTACACATACAAAAACAACCAATATTCCTCTGCCTACCATCTGTCTCTGCTCTTGACTCACAGAAGACTGCACTCCTTCCACAGGATGAGGCAACACCAGTTTTTAGTAACGGCTGGATGTAACTCACGAAAAGCTAAACCCAGCTCCAATTTTGCCTGTATTTTACTAAAGCAATACAATTCCTATCAAATAGCAAACAAGAAACGACAAGAGCCCTGGGAAATCCACTTGCCTTTCCTGCTGCCTCTGCAGGCAAAGCTGTGAATACAGCTACAAAAGGCCACACACAGTAGCAGCTGCCCTGTGCACTTCAGAGGAGCGCTGAAGGGCCATGTGCTTTGTGACTTGGAATTCTGCAACCCACTGAAGTTCTGCTCAATGAACATCTTTAAAATGCTCTCAAACACAGACATTTTCACAACTTGGACCACAACCATTTAAGTGTAACAAGCTATGCATAACACACTTAGTTTCAACAAAATCATTCAGGTACCAAATGACAACCAAAGTTGTAGAAAGGTAAAAAGAGGTCTGAAACACAGTAAGTTTCTATACCTGTAGTTTTAAATAAAGTTTCATTTCACCCCATCGTGAATTATGAGGATTTTTCTTCACAATGAATCTGAGCACTGGTTCCCTCTTGTCTAAGTCACAGTCTTTAAGCAGATACTCTTCTTTTGCTTCTGTCCTTGTTATAAGCTTATGTTTATCTTCAACATCTCTGCAAGATGTAAAATAATGATGAGAAAGCTACACCCTAAAACCACAGGTTATTAACATGTAAATCCCCATCCCTTCTAACATTCCTGAAATACAGGTAGACCTAATCCCCTCCGTTTTTTATGCATGCAAATTACTTTAGATTCCAACAGTCTAGCTAAACTCCAGACTAGATTTACTGAAATTGATTTAAAATTCCCTCATTTCAGCAAACACAGGCTGAGAAGCCTGCTTTTCTAGAAAGGCTTTTCTTCTATTTTCTTACACGAGGGAATAAACGAAACTTAAATGAGTATGAGTAATTTTAGGTATTCACCTAACCCAGATGCAATCCAAGAGGACGGAAGTATGAGCCTGACACGGTCAAGACAAGGAATGCGTTATGTGAGACAGGTCAGATCACCTGACAATATACACACTCCATATGCTTCTAGATCTCAGGAACTGATTAGCAACACAGAGCACTTGTTTCTATAATGCAAGACAGTAGGCAGAGGGACCATAAAATACTTTTAAGAGACTGTAGCTTTTACCAGACAGATAATGAAAAACTCTGTAACCACAGCAGCATTTATGAGTTAATGGAAAAAATTACATTTACGCAATCCTGACTGAAGTGCAACTTGAATTGCTTGAGCCGAACAATCTGCCAAACACTAAGTGCTAACAACGGTCATCAAGGAAGTACTGCTGTAAATGTAGCTTTACTACAATTCAAAGTTCACAGTAACAGCTAATGCACCAAGGACACTCCAGCGATCAGCTACAAGAGCTTAGACCAAAGGAAAAGTACTCCAAAGGCTCAAAGTCCTGTCCTTAACGTCCTTTTCCTAACCACTTTAACTTCCGAAACAGAACTTTGCCTCAAATACGCCTGCTGACTGCCTACACCACGTGCACACCCCTACCCACTCCCTGCAGTAAATGGGTGGACTCCCAGAACAAACTCCTAACTGCCATTCTTTTTCATTCATCCAGTTCATTCTTACACACATGGCTGGCTGGCTGCTGCAGTTGGTTTCATTACCCTGGTTATCTTGATGACTTTTGGAGTATTTTCTGTGTTAAAGGTAAGAGCTTGCTCTCCTCTCAAGGTCGAACTCCTGCTTACCCCACAGGCCAACCAGTAACCTCCCGTGGGGGGGTTCTGCCCTTTGGCTGCCGTGCTTCCAGCACGCTCATGCTGACCAAAGTACCAACTTCACTTGGGTTAAATCACCAGGACAGCAAACACTCTCCTAATCCCTGCTCTACTTCAGAGAGCAGATATTTGTTGTTCATCAGGTTTTCAAACGCCTCTAGTCTCCAGCCAGACATAAATTTTCACACTGACAAACACACCAACTGCTCTCATGACATTGTATTTCCCTAATGTTGTATGAAAATCCACTGATGTCCCCTATCCTGAGGCACACTTACGAGACAATCTGTGATTCAATTCCATAATGGAAAATACACAGGGTATCAGTCAACTTTCATTAAGTTACTGAAATAAGTCTCTTCGCTGACAGCCCCTTTAAGTAACTGCAACTCACTGAATTATAGCCAGCAATCTTTATGTAAAATAGTGCTTCCCTTTCCTGATTATTTGTAATACCTGCAATTATCACATGTTGCCCAATCAAAGTGCTGCATAAGGTAGGAGTCCATGAATTCCTTGCCACAGTCTCCACAGATGAGATAGTCAAATTCTAGTACGGGTGCTAATGGAAAGAAATAATTTTTAAGGGGACTACAATGATAAAAACAAGCATCTAGAATTGGTATTACAGGCAACTTTACTAGAATTCACATTATAGGCACGTTACAAACTAGTTTCACTCTATTGAAATTTTTCAGAACAATACAGTACAAATTCAAAACCGTTACCATGCAATCCCATCTCTGCCGGAATGTTTCTGTTGTTGCTGGCAAGTTCAGTTTTAACTACTCAATTTCAGCATTTATATGCACACATTTAACTTAGCCATTGTTAAAAAGAATTCTCCACATTTCCCCCACAAAATGCTTCACATCCCCTCCTGCCACTTCCTGTGTTCTGATCCTCCCAAGATACGCCCTGATTTATAGAGAACATGCGGGCAGAAACTGGAGAAAGCAGAGAAGGGATTCAGTTTGAAGAGGGTGGCTAGAGCAGAAAACTACAGGAGCTGCGCTGGCATCATAGTTCTCTCAGCTCTGCTCCAGTTTTTTTTTCTAGCTCAGCCACACCTGCCTCTCCCTAAACGAGCTCAGTGGAGGCCTGGGGCAGTTGGCAAGGTTCTTGTCCGTTCCAGCTGGCAGAAACGGAGGTGGATGGCCAGAGAGCTGCTAGGAGTGGAATGGGGATGGAGCTCCACTACAATCCTCTCCCCAAGCCCTCTCAGCACTGCTCCAAGCCCAGACTCATCTCAGCACCAGCCACTGCTTCTGGCCGCATCCTCAACGGGCGGATCACCTCCAGCGTCATCACCATCTGCTTTTATGTTCCATAGGACACCAAGAAACACCGATTCAGGGAACAAGAGCTATAAGGAAGATTCCTTGAACAGTAACATTGGAATTCTAGCAGAAAATTAACATTTCCATACAGTCTTGAGAGCTGAAAGTGAGGCAATGCTGTGGAATTTTAAGAGCACCTGAAGCAAAAGATTAATGGTTGACATGCAGCACCATACATTTTAATTGCGTTTGCATCTATAGCAGATCCGATCCAGCAAAGACGACATTTTATGTAAATTCAGTCCTACTAGCGACAGCCGGATGCTCAGTACTTCACAGTCATTTCATACTCTTACATCACATTCCATCATTTAAGGCAGTGCTCCCGAACACGAAGACATTTTATTAAGACAATGACGTTATGAATTACACAGCAAAAAATACGCCCAGTGTAAAGGCATCCCAGATCTACTTTAATTTATTGTTAAACATTAGCCCATCAAAAGAAGCAGGGCTGCTAATTGTTTACACTGTTAATGAAATCTGGTGCTGATTTCTAACAAAGAGATACACTGCACCAACAGCCCCGCAGCTGATTCAAGCAGAACAAAGCAAGACAAAGACAATCCCAGAGAAGAAAGTCGATCTATTTTGGGACCCTTACTTCTCCATTTGCTTTTTTTGGGGGGGAGAATATCACAAGGCAATGTGCTGAAATCCTCCACCGAACGATCAGTAACTTGGCGCCAGCACGTTTTATAACGATAAAAGCTGGCACTGCAGCAGCGCTCCGGTCTTGGCACAAACCACATCAATCCCAAAATTCCCACAACCGACGAAGCCGCGCAAATTTACTTTCATGTCGGTCTTAAAATTCTAATTCCCCCAAAGAAATAATAGAAATAACATTTACGGGAGGGGGGGAAATTAAAATGTGCTATACCCAAGGGCACTCGCTGTGTCCCACTTCCGCGG
>VZRJ01009095.1:206588-221166 GCA_013397565.1 Ptilonorhynchus violaceus | reverse complement strand
CCCCCCCAAAAAAAGCTCGCTCTCTTCCGTGAAACTAAACTACTTTCCTGCCAAGCCTTCCCGCTGCTCCCAGAATACGTCCCTTGCGCCTCGCTGTTCAAATGCCCGCGGTAATTACCTGCATGGATTGTGTTTCTCCCGTGTCCTAAAACATTTTATTTCTTTTTAGCTTGTCGTCCTCGCTTGGCATTAACTTTCGACAGCAGCCAGCAGAGTGTGCTGTGAACGCTGTGAAAAGAACATCCTGCTTCTGGGAAATTTTTATATATATCTCCATGTATATATATATATACATATGTACAGAAATGCAGATGAAGACATTTTAAGTGGTCCTAATACTTGCATGAGTGGTAGGTAGTTCCTCCCATCAACTGAAATACTTCTCTTGTCGCAGATCACAGAACCTCTTCCTTAAAAATTAATAACCAAGTCATACTAAACCGTCTGCTTTCAGTGAGATTGCTTTCCAGTGTTTGTATAAAGTTGGAAAAGTGCCACAATGGAGATGTCCAAATACGTTTCACAGTCAGAGAGAAGGATCTAGAACACAAGGTATTTAATAGATGAAAATGCAAATTGTAACCCCAGCCTACAGGAAGTAGCTTATGCAATTATACAGTATGAGCAAACGTTTCTCCAACCTCATTACTCCCTCTTTTGGACTTACTGACAGTGGAGTTCCAAACAGATTAATAAACGCATTAGAAATAAGTGAAATAAAAACAGAGTCAAGAAAAGTGTTTACTAGATGTCTTGGAAATGGAAATGTTTGCTCGAAAAGCAAACACATGTATGTTTGGATTCCTTGTATTACCCTGGTGTCAGCCTCTTCCTTGTTTTGTAGGAGCAGACGTTTAGGGAGGAGTGAACTTTTGAGTTGTGCTCGTGGAGTAACAAATAGTTCTGTATCATCCACAAACCAAAACTGCCTTAAAACAAAGCTGAGTTTGAGATCCTGTGTAAGGGTTTTAAGGGCAGAAGGACATTATTGTTATGCAACCAAACTGGAATTAGGATTAAAAGGAAATCAGAATACATAAACAAAAGCAAATTTAGAGGCAAGCATTCAAATAAAATTGGCTGTGGGCCGCAACTAACTGTGCAAGACGGTGTTTTATTAAGTGAAACTGTTTTAGAAACATATACTAGAGGTATTCGGTTTTTTCTTTTTCTCAGAGTCAGTCTGACTGGGCAATCAAAGCAGAATATTCTCCCCAGCTCTGCTTCTGACCAGAATGCATCAAATACAGTGCTCCTTACTTTCATGGCCGTGAGAAGATAATAAAACTAATAGTTGTATATTAGCAAGGAGCTACAAACTATGTCATATGCATTGCTCTGGTCATGCGATAATATTTGTGCTTAATATTAAACACATGTGGCTTAATGGGTGCACAGGAGTTAATAATTATAACGGTATCTGTGTTTTAGACAGTTTTCAGGTTCTAATCAATACAATACTTGTATTTGTATGAAGCATTACTTGGCTGCTGGTATCCATGTATTAAAAGGTAGGCTGTCATTAATTGTCAAGCACAGATGTGCATTATTTCATAGCCACAGAGTCCAGCATCAATGAGGAGTTGAGCGCAAGGAGGCAGCTGAGCAGTGCTTCACAATTCATCACTCCCACGGAGGAAACGGTGAGCGGCAAGACAAGGATGTTTGCTGACTATGCAAAACTTTTTTAAATTAGTGGGAGTGAGGGTCATCCGTAATGAATCGTGGGTGGTTAGGCAGTAAAAAACTAGATTAAATGCAGAGTAGATACATGCAAGGTGATGTATGTACAGAAACATAGTCATAACTTCACATGAGGGATAGGAATGAGGGATGAAATGGTTGCTGCCACTCGGGAGTAAGACTTTGAGTATGTATGTCCTGCATGAACACCAGCTTGGTGTTTGGAAAAAGCAGGGCACATTTCAAGGAAAAGGACGAGGAAGAAAACGGGGAACGCATTTATGGCACTCCAGAAATCTGTGGTGAGTTTGCACCATGAGCGCTCCTCCCTGTTGGGGTTCCTGCTTCTTAGAAAGAAAATACTGGAACTAGAAAAGAGTAACAAGGATGCTCAGCTGTCTGACTTTGTGTCTCTTGAAAGGGATGATTGAGGCTTGAAGTTCTCATCTCATCCAAGAGGGAGGATACCTGAGGCCTGTTACATCATAAGTAACTTCTCGAAAGTGGATGGCAACTGACTGTTCAAGTACAAACCATCAGATTTGCAGTAGCATGAGCCAGACTCTTAATTAAACAAGAGGAGATGGTTCTTCGTTCAGTGCCTTTCCGAATGGCGTGCTGAGTGCAGGGTGTTTCTCTGGGGTGCAGGGAAGATGGGCCAAGTATTTGGAAGAGGTCTGTGTTGAGAGATAATGAATGAACACCCCCTCACACTCAGGAAATTCCCAGAGCTGAAAGCAGTTGGAAGCTGTGGGAGTGTTGCAGAGAAGATATATATTTGCCTTGCTTTTCCTCTTCCTTTGACGTTTGCCTGTGGCCTGTGGTGGAAACAGGATGTTGGACTGAATGGGTTCTTCATCCGAGGCAGTACACCTCTTCCTCTGTAGTCATGGAGAATCATGCTGAAACACCTGGAGCCACATAATAGCAATAAGCCTGTGTGATGGGGTCTTTCAAACCAGATTCACTGTTCATCTAGACCAGGAGTTACTTATAGAGCAAGTGCTGGGCCATATATTTCTATTTTGCCTCATGATACACTTCTTTCTCTTTGTCCTCAAAATCTTAGTAGCAGTATGCATAGAGCTACACTGCAGTTACATACCTACAATCAAACCATCCTTTTGTCCTTCCTCAGTGGAAAACATTCATCCCATGAGAAACAGACCTAACAGTCTTACTTTTTTCTAGGAGTTTGTTTTTTGAAGGAGCAGCTGTGGTGAAAAATCTCTTTACTCCTCTCCCCCTCTCTCCCACCTATCCCTATCCCTCTGATGGTTCAAGTGGTAGCATCAATTTTAGCCACATTTGAATTCAGTAGCTGGAAACTGACTGGCCAATACACACAGGGTGTTGGGCTGCTGCCTCTGAGCATGACTAAGGCATTGGATTTTGTCCAGTGATTTCAAATGCTTTGAGAGAACAGTTCAATTGCATCCTTAGGAATGCAGGGCAAAAAATACCATGCCCTTTGTGATTTTATTTCCATCGGGTTTTAGTTTGGTACACCCATTTCTTACATTACCTTAAATAAATAAATGGAGAAATATTGCTGGCTTCTTGGTGAAAAAGAAGCATGTGACCTTTGAAAAACAAAGTGAACTTGTTAAAACCAGACAGTGCACCTGCATGGATCTGTATGGTTTTTTTCTGAATTCACCTATGCCATAGCTCATGGATCAGGGATACACAGTGAATCATCCTTTTGGACAGAATGGGACGTGCAGAGTAAATTAAGTTTGTCATCTCTCTGTGAGATTTTCTCCTTTGCTCACTACCTGTAGGAGAGGATTTTCATAGTAATGTGGTCTGTCTTCATGCTCCATTTATCGTACCCCAATTGATGTATGTAATCTTGGTTGAACAGATAGGTAATGGAGTAAACACGTAAAGTGTTGAATGCCTAAGCAACAGATCTGAAAAGAACAGGTAGGCAAGAATCGTAGTGCAAATGTTTAGAGACAAAAATTGGCATTCTTCTCTGACAGGGGATCTTAATGCAAGTTTGTTACCATTTTCTCATTACAGGAGATGACAGAATGTGAAAACACAATGTAAATATCTTTTATTTGCTAGCATTGTACATTACTTTTCTGTTTTATTATTTTACTGAATAGGACTTTAATATGTTGGCTTTTAATATCAGTAGAAAGCATTGGTTTCATATCTGTGAACAGGAAAGTTTAAAGGCATGACGAAGAAGTGCTCTTTACTGTTTCAGAGATGGCTACAAAGCTGGCTGCACACTTTTGCTGTTGATTGGCAATCCAGAAAGAGAAATCCTCGTTTAGTATTTTACCAGAAAATGTCATCTTTTTCTTCCATGCACGTAAAGAGTGGGAAACTGTAGCAAAACAGCAAACAGGCTCTGTAACTGCAGCATGGCAGCCTTTGGTGATTTGGTATCTTCAGTACAAAGGACAAAAACACTGAAGGAAAATGCATATTTTTTTCTGAAACTAAGGTACTGGGATATTTTTCTTGCCCCACGAGTGGCTGGCAAAGGAGATTTTATAGAAATGGATTTGAAGATCTGTCTCAGCTTCATAAAGTTGAGCTATTCAGGTTTTGGGGCCTTTTTTCCAAAGGTGCAAGGCTTGTCGTGTGTAGGAATATCCACATATCATGTAAAAGGGATCTATATATTGACAGATTTATTCTCCCTCTCAGTATTTCTGTATGGACAGTTATTTAACCTGTGCAAGAACTTTTCCTTGTAGCAACCTAGAAACATTAAGAAACTTTGCTCAGTGCTTTAGTCACTTTTTCATTCTACTAAGAGGATCTTGGGCATTTCTAATACAGAAAATAGGTACATCACCTATTGTACTAGTCTCCAAGACATGAGCTTTAGCTGCATTGATGGTGAAAGTGTTCTGGAGTAAAGTGCAAAATTCGGGCCTTCCTGAAGTATTTAAAGAGATGGGGAATGTAAGTATTTAAAAATAAATTCTTCAAATTTCCGCTGTATATCGTACAGGGTATTATACCTTTTTTCTTTCTTTTTTTTAAGCCATAATATAGAGATTTTTTTTACCATTGCTTCCAAGTCAGCCTGACCTGTTCCTGTATGCAGAGTAGCTGGAATGGAAAACCATAAAACAGCTGACAAAGTCTGCTGTAGCAAGAAAATCATGTCCTAAGTTACTAGGATTTAAACAAGATGTGTCTCTTCTGGTCCTTGCAAATCTCTTGAAAACATTTTGGTGCTGTTGTCCACAGGTTTGATCAGATCTCTCTCTCCAATTTGTTTTCATAATGTTAGCTGCAAACGTATGGTAAGTTCATCTCTCAGTGCTGTCCGTATGCACCTCCAGGCCCCTGTCCTGCTCTTTTGGACAGACACCACCAGGACCTGTGACCAGTTCACTGCATTGCACCACGAGAGGAGAAGGAGAAGGAGAATGTGTTATTGATCTTACTGACTGGACTATGCTTTTTAGGTTCACACCAACTTATCTGGGAGAGAAATATGGGGCCAACATATGGCTTAAGCCCCCTTAGGAATGCAGGACCAGTGAGTGGGGCTTCTGAGGGACTGTGTCATCCACAGAATTTGAATCTTGAACATAATCTGAATGTATCCTCTCAATATGACCAGAAAATAGTTTCTAATCATGGTTTTGGACCCTGGATTAATTCAGTTAGTTTTGATTTTGTTTTTTTAGTTTTGCTTGCTTCCTCCCCTTCCGCCAGTATGAAAACTTGGCTTTGCCTTGCCAGAAAGAGGAGCGGTGACCATAGGAATTTAACATGCAGTGTTAACTGATTTCTCTCTTGGAACCAGGAAGAATGGATTCCAAAGGTTTTACTACCTCTAAATAAGTTGAAACTGTTTATGAGTGAAGGAAAATAAAAATAATTCCTGATGCCCCTCACTCCTTTCTTATGGGTTTGACATATACTACATTCCTGTGTTACTTCCACTTCATCTAAATGTTTCTGGCTAAGCTGTCCAAATCAAACTTTTTAGAATTTGTTTTCTTTGTAGCATAGGTACACTGAGCTTTGCCATATACTGGAACCCTCTATTTTTTTTTTCTTGAAAGAGCATGGTATGTCCAGTTATTGCCTAAAGCTTGGGAAGTAGTTTGTGAAGAAAAATAAGAGAGGGGTAAAAAGAATTTTTTCTATTCCTGTCCAGATTTGTAATCTAGTTAAGTGACTTTGGAATCTAGTTAGTGATCTAGTGACACAACACTTTTGTTGCAAGAGCCTGTACTTTCTTAGTTTTTGCTCAGCCAGAGTTTTCTTTAGAGCACTGGTCAGTTTTCAGCATCCTCTTTGAATGTGGAGGCAGTGAAATGTTCGCCACTAAGTGAAAGCATTCTCACCTGTCTAGAAAAACATCCTGTCTAGCACCTGACTCTTCCCCGACTGAAGACCTGACACACTCAGCCACCAGGCATTGCAACTGCTGTACCACCGGAACAGTCCCATGCCAGGAGGGATGTGTTACTCTTTCATGAGTCTGCAGGTGCTCTAGGTCTCTCTGTGGTGTGCCAGCATGGTTAAACTCAAACAGCTTGGATTTTCATCTCTCAAAGTTTGCATCTTCCTCAAGTCCCATTTTTTCACTTCTTGTTTTCTGGTTTTGGGGGAACGTTTGTTGTTCTGAATGTTGCACATTTTCCTAGCTTATGTTTGAGGTATTTTTATTAGTTTCAACTTTTTATTTTGTTCCTTCTCTTTTCTGAGAAAGCAAGAAAAGCAGAGTTGGTGAAGTCCCAGCAACATTAAACAGATTCATTAACTTTTACCTTGCTGTCTACTAAAATCTGAAAGTGCCTGTACAAATCACCTCAAACATCCATGGTTTTGGACTGTTTATCTGCACTAGCCACCTCGTCTCTTCTCTGAGCAATACAATTTCTCATGGTACATTCAAAAATATTGGAACACTTTATCCCAATGTCTTTATTTTCTGAGTCTGTGCCTCCTGTTGTCCATAGAAGTGGTTTTCTGGAACTTTCTGGATTTTAGTGCTGTGTAATACAACCTCAGTTTCTTCCCTAACACACTGATAATTTGAATACTTTCCTTGTTTGTTTCATCATTTCATTGACTTCATACTGTGAAACCTGCTTTCTTGCTGCTTCTTACTTTTCCCAAAGTGATTGCTCAGAATTGCACACTGCAGTAATCTCCTATACAACATAACGTTGTCTTAACTGAGGCAGAATCCTGGTTGCAAATTTCCTCATACGATACGTAAGCTCTTTTGACTCATACATTTATGTGGCAAACCCCAGAGGACTCACTCTGTAAGTAGTATGCTGTCATGGTAGCAGGTAGCAAGAACTTTAGTTACTAACTTAATCATGCAACATAATGATTAAATGAAGACCAGTGTGATACTAATATGATATGGCAAATTCTTGTGCTGTGTACATGTCTAGGGGGTGTGCTTGGAAATTAAATGCAGACAAAGCATGCTTGCTGGCTATTTGGCATTCAAGGTATTCTTCCTAATCTGCTTCTGTAAAGACTCTTTGCATCTGTCCCTTACCTTTGACAGTTTCTCATGCTATAACTCTCATATAGTCTAACTAAAGCTAACTTAACTGAACCTGCCATAATTTGCTCATATATTCCCACCTAGTACTTACGTTCTGATTGTGTTTTATGCTTAATGACTATCAGATATTAATTTCTGTATTAGAGCAAATTCCATACTTAGGTATCTTGAGAAAAGTTGTGGTTTAATGGAAAATCTACATGTTCCACGATTGCTTCAGAGAATTGCAACAGATCTGTAAAGATCAGTAAATCATGACACACTTTTACAGTAGCCACATTGCTTCCTTCTCCGCAGATTGTCTTCATGCAGCTGTACACTAATTCCATCCTCTGTTATAGTTTTGCTAAGTTCTCTGGTATGAAGACCAAACATACTGCTCTATCATTTTTTGTATCCTTCCTGAGGGTTTTCTCGCCAGTTTTGAAAATGGCAAATAAAGGAACTACTTTGCCCTAAGCTGCGTGAATGTTAAAAAATTTTTATTTAAACACATACAATTTTTGGTGAAAAAGCAAGATAAAACCTTGCAGTTGTGTCTGTTGGGCTGATCTAGAATGAGTAACACACAGCACATTCATGTGCATATTTTAAAAAAACTTTCTGGGTACCGTGTTGGCATGAGAGACCAGATACTTTAACAGCTTACCATAAAAGGTTTAATTAACATCCGTAATAATGACCACAAGAGGGTGCTCTTAATTACTGTTCCGTGGATGCCGTCGGACTTAAATCCTCAGAGCCAATGTGACAACTAATTTTAACACTTACAAAAAATTAAGTGAATTACTCATAACTGGAATCTACCTAAGTTATTTGAAGCCAGCCATAATGCTTGGTTGTAGAATCCCCACCCAAATAAAGTTTCCTCTGCCTTCGAGCTAAACCAGACAATATGTTCAGCTTCTTTTTCATGTGTGTTTTCTGCATTAATACAGCTGTAAGAATAGTGAGAATTTTCGTTTACTTTAGTTACAACTCTCACACCGACAAAGTACATAATAAAACATTTCGTATTTGATACAAAAGTCAATTTCCAAATGAAAAGACGTCCAGGTGTTTTCCAAAAAAGAAAAAGAAAACTACTGCAAGTACTTCGGTCGGGTTTTTGCACTGAACGACCTAATGCAAAAGGGTTTGATTTGGCTTTACATCTTGTTAGTAATTTAATCAGTAAAGCTGGACAATTAACTTACTGCTCCATCTTGAAAGACACCTCGTTTTCCACTCCCAGAATCTATCATTTTTTGTGAGCTTTATGCCTCTGTTTCCGTGTTTGTGAAATGAGAGCGTATTCATCTCAGTTTTCAAATGCCACTTAAATTCCTGACAGAGAGTGGATGCGATGTTAGAGTGCCACTTCCCATGAAGTGGCGCTTCCCACTTGACGGCCAGTTAGTGGAGTACTTGTGTTAAACATCATTCAATACACAGGTAAACCACTTCGTTTCAAATGCGGCGATCAGACTGCTGTATTTGCGCACACATCACTAATCTTTTGTGGCAGTTTGTGCTGAAACCATAACAACTTCCAAGCAGACCACCCACCTTGCGGTGCAGGAATGCATTTTGCACAATTGACAGACCTTTGGATTGTTTCCTTTCTCTTTTTTTTTTCCTTCTCTTTTCTTTTTAAATACTGTTCTTCTGAATCTGCCGTTCACAGAACAATAGATTCAAATAATGGCAGCAACGTTCAGTTTTCTGTGTGTTCATGCTGCTGACAAAAGATCATCAAGAATAAAAGAAGAGATTTTTGCCTCTGTAGAATTTGAAACTGATGAGATTTACTCCCGCTGTAAGTCACAGTGCGCAGTTTTGAATGAAACAGCCAGCTTCTCGCTGGTTCTTTCCTCTCTTTCTCTAAAACTGAAAGGAAGCAGCCCTGAGAGAACAGCAACTGTGGTGGAAGGTGCTGCACTGCTGAATTAACCCAAACTATAGCTATGTCACTCTGGAGTCAGAAGTCCATGGCTTGTCTGCATTTTAGAACTGCCACCCAGCATGGCAATGCAGTGCAGGCTCTGTCTCATCCTTACCAAGGGACTTCCAGCAGCATCGGGGCACCTATGCCGGGAATGGCAGTGGCTGTGCTAAGGATAGTGCAGAGTTGCTCTGCCGTTTTAGAGATGGCTCTGCTGACCTGATGCTACTCCAAAATGTCCATTCATTAATCCAAATCGATACTTTATGTCTATTTTGGCTCTTGTTTGTTGAAACATACTTCCCAGACCTTCTTTCTAATGTTTAAAAAGACAAGTCTTTAAAGCAAACAGATGAGCAAAGTGCATCCTTCCTGTGCATGCCACACGGCAAACAGTGGTGTGTCCCTCTGTAATTTTCAGTCAGCACAGAAGTCTTGCATAAGTCATGGGCACATAATTCAGCGTTCTCCAGCTGCCAGTGATGTCTCTTCAGTGACCTCTGTGTTGGGAGTATCTAACACCACCAGTGAAGACAGCTGCTAGCAAGATGGTACAAGACCACATAAAAGATTAGGGGCACAGTTCTAGTAAAAATCTCTGGATACCTGTCAGAAGCAAGGAACCAATCATTTAAACAGCCTGCGCTGGGTGTCCTCCTGCTGGCTCACAGGATCCTAAAGCACTTGAAATCCTTACAATAAAGTCACAGAACCACAGAATGCATCAGGTTGCAAGGGATGGCACTGGGTCACCTGGTTCAACCTCTCTGCTCAAGCAGGGTCATCCTAGAGCACATGGCATGGGACTGCATCCAGGCAGTTCTTGAATATCTCCAGTGGGGGAGACACCACCACCTTCTATTGTCTTCCATAGAAAGTGGCTCCTTGGTGGATTGTCATCATTTGTCTCTCTTCATACACTAGCTTGGTTGATTAGCAGTGTGTGATTAGCAGCTTATGAGGAGATGCAGACAACCAGGATGCATTTAATGTAGGTGTAGCCTTTCTTAGATTTTGCAAACCTCAGTATATGGGGAGTGCCTGTAGAACCAAGATCCCTGATCAAGTCCCCTTTTTCCCTGCAGAAACTTTGTCCAGGCCAAAAACCTGAATCTGGGCTGTTTCTCCAGCATTTGTGAATGTCTGGTAGAGTGTTGGAAAAGTAGTGCTGTGTAATGCAGCAATAATCTCCAAAGGTATGGTCAGTATCCATGCATCCTGAATGGCAACCACAACACGTGTGCAGACCTATTTTTTCTGTGTACAACCAGTGAATCCAAAATGACCTGGAAGCTGCAAAACCTTGGTTCATGATTTCTGTGGGTGAGCTGCTTGTGCTCAGAGAGTCATGTGTGTTCTCGGCACACACATGAAATCCTCCTCTCTGTGCTCCGTAAATCCAGGGTGTGTATGTAGTGCTCACTGTGCTGCACAGCACAAATGCTTTGAGATGTCATCTGGTAGAAATATGGGAGCCTTATAAAAAAGTGTAAGTGATTATCATGTTATTACCCCCAGCTGAGAGTCTGACTGAGGATGAAAAAATCCTGTGTCAGGTTTCTGCTTGAGATATTTTTTCTCCAGCCACAACCATGTAAAGAATCTTTCACAAGATAATGACGTTTGACCACCATTGTGAGACTGCAGTCCACACATTGCTAGGTCAGTTTGAATTACTTCTGGGTCCTACAACTGGACAGAAAGAGCAAGTGATTTGAGTTTCTTTATTGCAAGAGGATACGGCAAAATGTACATTAGTTTGCCCACTTGAGTACTTAGATCTGGCCTATCTCAGTACATTCATTGCTAAAGAATTGTGAATTTGTTTAGTAAATACCTGAGATGTGCCAGAAACTGGAGAAATAAGAAAGACAGAAAATGAGGGACATGCTTTGGATTGCTTTCATGCTTGCATTTTCAGTCAGTAAAGAAGCACATGGATAGCATCTCCACATTCCACAAAGCCCTGTCAGAGGTCTGTTCTGCGTCCTAAGGTTTACTGGTAGTGACAGAGGATGCTGTTCAGGTCTTGTCAGTGTTGCAATAATTTACACGTCCTTGCCCTTCCACCAGGAAGAGCAAATTACAGACAGAAGGGGGAGAAAGAGAGATAGAAAGAGAAAAATAGTATTATTGTTACTGAGAAGGTAGAGGGGATTTTTATGAGGGGATTCGGCTAAGGCTGCAGATCTGAGCTCTCGTATGCATAGCATACCTCTTTTGTTAGCTCCAACGATTGTCTCTCTAAGTGACGATTTTGCTCCCTTCTTGCAGCCATTCAAAAATTCAGGCTTCTCATTGAAGCTGGTCCTTTAAACTGTCCGTGGGACTTTTTCCTTGGGTCCATGGGAGACTGCTACAAATGATTTGAATATTGTGTTTTAGGAAGGTCTGAATCACAGGAGCTGCCCATTTCTCTCCTTTAGAGGTAAAGTGAACTACTTTCCACTGTCCACGTGTTTCCTTGTATGACAACAGGCAAATTGCCGCTCACCACCTTTTCTATCTGGGCCATAGTTCCTCAGGACAGTGAAAATGGTGCTGTAGAGCCTGGTGTACCTGTACCTGGCTTAATGTGGCACTAAGCTTGGGGAGAACTGGTAGTGATGCCTTTGTTTAAAGAGCAATTAGAAACAAGAGAGAGTGCTTCTGTTTTCTTTAAAGCTTTCAAATATTCCCCAGAGGGCACCACATGAAGGCTGCTATATGCATTATCCCAAGGATGATTCTTGACTGCTTCCTGCCCTTCCCATGGACAAGGCAACACCTGTGACATTTGTGGAAATCGCTATTACAGAGAATTCTTCAATGAAAGAAGTCAGAAGTCAGAAAAGTGTCTGAAGGTGCTTCAGCATGTGTGCCAGGTACAGCTCCTCCCTCATGCAGATCCTTTCCCATACTGCAGAGCAGGCAGCAGTGCAGGGCTGCTGTGTGAGTCAGGAAGGTGATGGCTGAGCATTGAACCACCATGAAGTCTGTAGATTCGTGTCACAATCATGCATGGAAGATGTTGTTCCCCTGTCAATAGCACTTAGGTTTTTGATTAAACATGGATGATCAGTTCTGTCTTGCAAGGCTAATCACACTGGATGGAGCCCAGCAGGGCTCACTACAGTGCTAGATCAGGTAGCTCAGACCCTCATCTGCTTGCGTGCCTGGTGTCTTCAAGGGTAGAAATCCCACCACCTTTCTGCAGCCTGTCCCAGGGCTGCACTGCTCTCACAGGAAAGTTTTCGCCTCACATCCAAACCGTTTTGCAGCTTGGGCCCCTAGGACCTTCTGCCCTGTCACTGGTCACCGCTGAGAAGAGTCTGGCTCTGCCTTCTCTGTAATGCCCTGTAGGCAGAGGGAGACTGTAACTAGGACCCTCCTCAGCTGTCTCCTTTCCATACTAGGCAAACTGTGTTTTGCAGAATGGATTCAGCTGAGAACATCTCTTTAACATAGTCGAGAATAAGGTAACCTCCCGTCAGGAGCTGGCAGCAGGCAGTGTGAAGGCAAGGCACATTTTCTTTAGAAGGCACAAGGCAATGTGCTGATTGGAGGTTACTGCAACCAGTTTTCAGTGACAGCCAATAATGATTTAGTAATGCACAGGGATAAAGTGGGGAACAAGGATAAAGAGGCAACAAATGAAACTAGCAGACAGCAGCTTCACATTCAGCCACAGGATGAATTTCTTCTTACCATACACAATCCAGTGTGTAATTCTCAGTGAATTGTTCACCATGGTTGGCTGCCCCAGGAGAGAGTCTCATGCTCTTCCGTACTCAGCATCAAAGTTTGGCCCTATTTTCTGGGTCTTCCTGATCACAGCAGTATTTGCTTTGGTGAATTTTGTCTTTTCCTGTTACCTTGTCTGTCCACTTCTGTGAGATTGTTTTGTGGGTTTTTAAACCCAGGCAAGGCTACTGGATCTACAATAACTAGCAATGATGGGTCACACCACTGGACTGCGTATGGTAAGAAGAAATTAATCCTCTGGCTGAATGTGAAGTTGCCATCTGCTGGTTTCATTTGTTGCCTCTTTATTCTTGTACCTAGAGACACATGAGTACTTACTGCCTGTTGACCTTCTCCTTGCCTCTCATTGCTGAGGGGATCTGCTTTCACACTAGTCATCTCTTTTCTAGACCACTAGTCTTGATATAGTTGGCTATTCCTTACTTCCTGTCATCCTCCCAATATATTTCTGTCCTTTTCCAGTTCTTCCATCTCCTTTCTGAGCCAGAGAGATAAAGGTTAAATATCACTCCATTGGCATTGTAAGAGGCATGTGAAAGAGGAGACTTAAAAGAAGGTGTTTGGGTATGTTTAGCAAGGAGGAGAGAACTGATGTTTGCTGATTCTTCATGTAATGTTTTTTCTGGTTGTCTGAAGGCTTCCTAGTGACATAGACAAAAATTATGATCTGGAAAAGATTTTACCAACACCACTGTCACCTTATCCTTTGTCCAGGCCCTGGTCCTTTAGGCATCTTCAGTGAAGGTCCCAGTGGTGTGGGACCATTGTGTTGTGGTTGTGACCATTTTCATGTTACCTAATTTGCTGTCTGCCAAGATGCATTTGGAGACAGAAACAGTCCCTCCCCCTGCCCCAAGGAGGAGAATTGTATTCTTATGAGGGCATTTTTGAAGAAAAACTGCTCCTTTTATTTAATTTCCTTCTTTTCTTTCCTGTCTACAGTGGTCAAAAGGTTCTGTTTCAAGGTGGCTTCTGAAAACTCACTCGTTTGCCACTGGGAGGGTAACACAGATTGTACCATAATGGCCCCACAGATGTATTTGGAGACGTTTTCTGTATTTGTTGTCAGGACCAGTTACAGAGTCTGGACTGATCCCGTGTGTGGAAATGGCTTTGTCAGGTCCAGGTGTCGAGACGATGCAGGGCATTGCAGTGGTGGCCTCTAAGGCAGGGGCAACCACAGGAACTGCTCTACAGTGGGACTAGGAACACTGGAAAGTAGAAGAGGTCTGTTGTGGTTAGATGCTGGCCAGATGCCAGCACCCACGCAAAACCGTTCACTCACCCTCCCCTGCTACAGCTGAGCAGAGTAGAGAAAATTTAATGAAGGGTACATGAGTTGAGATAAGGACCAGGAGAAAACACTCATCAATTACCATCAAGGGCAAAACAGGCTCAACCTAAAGATATTAAGTAAATTTATTGCTACCAAGATCAGAGTAGGATAATGAGAAGTAAAATAAGCCCTTAAAAAACCTCTTTTTTCCCCCAACCCCTCCCTCCTTCTCACTGATGGCGCAGGGAGATGGGATGGGGGTTTTGGTCAGTTTGCCACCCAAGATCTTCCTCTGCTGCTCAAGGAGAGGAATCATTTCCCTACTGCACCGTGGGGTCCCTCCCACCGGAGACAGTTCTCTGCAAACTTCCCCAGCGTGGGTCCACTGTCACGAGCAGCAGCCCTCCCAAAACTGCTGCAGTGTGAGTCCATC
>VZRJ01009095.1:165789-190717 GCA_013397565.1 Ptilonorhynchus violaceus | reverse complement strand
TGAAAGGAGGTTGTAGCCAGGTGGGGATCAGTCTCTTCTCCCAGGCAACCACTGACAGAACGAGAGGACACAGCCTTAAGCTGTGCCAGGGGAAGATTAGGTTAGACATCAGAAAAAAATTGTTCACTGAGAGAGTGATTGGGCACTGGAATCGACTGCCCAGGGAGGTGGAGTCACTGTCCCTGGACGTGACTTTTTTAAAAAAAGACTGGATGTGGCACTCAGTGCCATGGTCATTGGTGAGGAGATGGTAGGTCATAGGTTGGACTTGAGGATCTCAAAGGTCTTTTCCAACCTAGTTCATTCTGTGATTCTGTGATGCTCTGGCTCCAAGTATTGATCAGCTGCACAGAAACCTGGCTGGCTTAGGCAAATTACTATTTGCTTGCAGTATTGCCATCTGCTTTACAGTGTAGGTACAAGCTCCAGACAATAACTGTTGAGCAATGCTACAAAATCTGTTGAGCAATGCTGCAAAATCTGTGGGCCAGATCTCTCCCAAGGCCTACTCCAGCCAGCCAACAGCACAGTAATCATATCAGGTATGAGTTCACATTATCATTTGAGCAGGAGTATACTCAGGCTCTCTCTGTCATTCTCTGAAATACGTCAATACAACTTAATATCTGAGGTATGAAACACACTGAATTGCTGAGAAAGAAAAACATTTGGTATCAATTTTTGAAATTTCACCAAAACTGTTGACTTTCAACGCAGCACACTCACTGCTCACAAGTTCACTAGCTGGGGTGTGGGTGGTTTTAGCCTATTGCACTGATTTCAGCTCTTGCATTCAATATTTTAAATACTCTCATCACACTGCAGCTGTGTCCTCCACCCAGCACATCGCAAAGTTATTTACTCCTGCTGAACACAGCGTCTTTCAGGCTGTTTGTTATGCTCAGGGGATGGTGACCAGACTTCTGCGGAACACTGTGGAGTTGTGCTCCTTCCTGTGAAGCTCTGACAGGACCAGTCCAGGCTGCAGGGGAGATGGTTTGCCCTTCATGGCTGCCTTTGCAACTTCCAGCTTAGCCCAATGGCCTCTCAGAAACACGCAGCTCAAGTTCAAGGCCTAAAATACGCACTTCCACAGGCAGAGGAGCCCACTGTCTGACCTTGGGTTAAAAAGTAGTTTTTTGCAAATGTCAGCTGTGCTTCACATGTGAAAGAACAAGCCTGAAGCAAGGTGTAGGAGTAAGGTCAAGTACACATAAAAAATATACGTATACAAGCATTTCTGATATCTCTGTGTGGTGCTGAGGAGCATGCAGGTGTTGCTGATTAACCTGGAGTTTACAGGAATCATACAGAAATGAGTGTCAGAAACCCGGGGCTAGCCTGGCTGAACCCCCAGGAATGCTCCAGCATTCATACCTCAGATGTACTTGTTTAGGCAAACCAGACAAAAAGTACCTGATTTAGTCTGAAGAGGAAAGCTGGAGTACAAGGTAAACATGTACGGGCAGCACTCCTAAGCAGCTTGACTTTCAAGTTTTCTGAGAGCAGTCATGCCCACGGAGTCTGTAATGAGAAGGAATTTGTTTGCTGAAAGATCTCTGAGGCTCTGTGCCTCTTTTCCAGGTGGGGGCATTCAGACAATTGATGAATGAAGCATTTTCTGTCTGGGACAATAAATATTTAACTGGAAAGTTTAGAAAGATCCCTGCTTCTGAGTTTTTCAATGCCTTCTCAAAGAACCTGTCTTTCTTGCAGTCTCAAAACAAAAGCACAGAAAACAGGACAGTGCCTAGGAAACAGGGAAGTCAAAAAAGCTGTGTCCCTCTGTAGTACATTGTAGTCCTGCATTGCCCTCTCTGCAGCATGTGCAATAAACCTGCAGCAGCTGCCTCTGACATGCACAACATGCTGCAGAGCATGTCCACCTCCCTATTCAGTTTTATTCAAGCACCCCCAAAATCCCATTTTTCACATTAGATCTAATCACTGAATGTTCAGTGCTTTTCTTTCCTTGGACAATCAATCAAGCAACACAAAATGTGGACTGTATAAAAAAAGTGATGAGAAAGGCAAAATTTTTACACAAAAATATCTTTCTCAGGTTTTTCCACTGATTTGTCTGGCAACTTTTGGACATGAGACTGGCATCAGCAAATACCCGGAACTTTTTGGCACACAGTCTTTAGTGGCCTAGTAGCTAGGCTGCCAGGATGCATCAGGAGAGTTTGTTATAGCGTCTTAGCACAGAGGACCATGGCCTTTGGTGGCCTGATCCATGTGGCAGCAGGGGTTTCCACTGATTTCAGCAGAAACGAGTTGCTCTCAAGCATCAAAACCGGCTAAGTCCTCCCATTCACTAACTAGGTTATATTTTGCAGTTCATCCTGGGAAAGTAGCTGCAGATAAACAGCCTTAACCATTGTTCTGTGGCTCAGGAAAGGCTGTGTCTCACATTGCATCCTACCATGTCACAGACACAAGCTGTGTGCACTTAAGGCCACTGCACATTTTGTAGTTAAGCATAGTGGAAAAGAGAATTCCCCGAGGTCTGCGTGCTCCTCCACTCCAGCCGACTCAAGGGCCTTCACCTCTCCTGTAGGATGCACCTGATGTCGCCAGTGAAATGCCTGCCTAGCCGGCTGTGACAAGGAGGCTTGAATCCACACTTAAGCACTCAACAGCTCACGCAAGTGGAGACTGGAAAGAGGATCTGCTGGAGACAGTGTTCTTACGGTGGTAATGCAGCCTGCTGCCCTGAGAGCAGTGCATCTCTTCAGAGCTAAGCACCGGCAAGAGGAGTTTGGGAAGGACAGAAATAAGAGACCAAAGAGATCTACAGGGAGTTTAAGTGGGCTTTCTCTTGGGATTACCATTTCTCTGCAGCACATTTCCACTGATCTTGATGGCGGGGATTTGGTTGGGTCTCGGGGCTGTTTCTTTGGGGTGGTTCACTTTCTTGTTGAAAGTCATCAGAAGCAATCTTTTTGCACTTGAGTGACCCATGATGGGAGAAGCGTTTAGGAGATAACTACACAAGGAAAAGATGGCAAAAAAAAGAAGAAAATACTTTGACCTCTGAGAGGGTATGCACAGCTTAATAAAGAGTAAGGGGCAGAAGAGAAGGAGCTTGTTCAGCCTGGAGAAGAGAAGGTCAAGAGGGTACCAAACTGCTGTCATCCACTCCATTGTCCCACAGAGTTACATAGGGGAGACAGACACGGACTGTTCTCAAGGTCCACAGGGAAAAGACAATCAATGGACACAGGTCACAACAGGGAAAATTCTGGTTGGACATATGGAAAAAACCCTCCATTTACAAGAGTGGTGCAGGTCTGGGACAGGCATCAGAAAGGTGGTGAGATCGCTGTCCTTGGAGATTCTCCAGAAGACAGGCAACATGACCTAGCTTTTGTGAGCACTACTTTGATCAGGTAGCTGGGCTTAAGACCACCAGTTGTAAACCTTCCTGCAATTCTTCAAGGAACTCCACAGTGATCCTTCTGAGGCATCTCTCAATGCCACAAGCAGCAACAACAATATGTTGCACAGGTGCCTATATGAGGATAGAGCCTGGACCTTGGGAAGATGTAGGTGTGCATATGCCTCCTGCTGAGAAGTGCCAGACACTCCTCCTTTTCTGGACTTCCCATCACCCTCCTGATGACTGTTACAGAGGCCTCAGGAAGCAAAGCTAAACCTTTCACCACATGTGCCTCATGGCCATATGTAAAAAAAATTGTCACGCATGCTAGTGGTCTTTGACTTCTGTATAGTAAAGTGTGCCATGTCACTGATCTTTGGAGGAACAGCCATGACATAGCCAAAATAGCCTTAGATTTCAGCGGATGGCGATTTCTCCATGCTCTGCGCAGGTGAGAAGAGGCATGAAGAACAAAGAGAAACAAGGGCTCTGCAGAGCAGAAAAGGCAACAGTGAAGTTGCTGAGTGCGGCTCAGCTGGAAGTTTCCATTGACTTGGAAATGATCTGCTGGGCTGGCAGCAGGATGCTGCACTAAGGGCCGCATGGGGAATGAAAATCAGGAAACCCAAGTAGGTTTTGTCTCTACTGCAGAGAGCACAGGTAGAAGCTGTTGTCCAAGCTAACTGGCTGAATATGAAACCTTGTGGTAGGCATGTGCTTCTGCTCCTCCACTCTTTGGTAAGGCCTTGAGTCCACAGACTGCTTCAGAGTAGAGATGGCTTCCTCCTGGCCTTATGTGGTGTGAGAGGCACTGACAGAGGGGCTTGGCTTTCTCTGCCTCCTTAAGACGGAACTGGGTGCAGTCCTTCCTGGAAGAGAATCCCAGATGGGAAAAAGATAAGGCTTTGCCAGCAGATTGGCTGCACACCTCTGGGAGGATGAAGGTAAACAGACAAGTGAGAGATCAGGCATGGCTGGGATGATATAGGTAGGCTCTGGAGGCTTAGAGAGATGGTCTGGAGGTAATGAGGGCTGTCACTAGCAGCGTATTTCTCAATTTTGTGTTTCATGCCTGTGAGTCACCAGCAAGCTGGAGGAACAGCTCATGCAAGAATCCCCCTACGCAGAATTGTGTGTGAGCTGTCCCTGTGAAACTGCAGAGCAAAGCACCACTGGGATGTCATCTGGCAGTATCTAGTTGCAGCTAACTCTGTCCACTGCAAAGTGCCTCTCCATGAGTGTGTAAGCTTGAATTTGAGCTTCAGTGGAAGACTTTTTTTTTATATTAGTCTTTAAACACTTGTCTTTCAACTGTAAATGGTTTTTAACAAATTCTGCACAAAATTTCTCAACTATCTTTAGCAAAAATCCCCCATATCTGAAGTTTATCACCTTTTAACAAAGGATTTGCCATTTTTGAGAGGAACTCCCCTCTCAACAAAGTGGTGGATCGCTTCCCTTCTCCCTGAGCCTTTCCTAGACCTCTCTGAACATCTGTTCCACCCCTTCTTCCTTGGGAGAGAAGCCAGGCAAAGTTGCACGATGTTAAGCTGAAACATGTTCTAATCTCAGCCCCATGAGACAGAAACTGGAAGGAAGGAGTTTGAGGATCATTTTGTGGTTTCCTGGAGGCAGCAGACATAGGTGATACAACAACACTGGAGGAGACCGGGGCATCTGAAGACCTTGCCAGGGAGGCTCACCACTTGCTCTCTTGCAGCAGAGTCTGTCCTGGTAGACAGCTCCCAGGCATCCAGTGCCTTGCTTGGGTATGTGGAGCACTCAGCAGCTGGCATCTCTTGCCTGCAACAACACCGACAAAAATCAGATTTTAGGACTGTTGATGGTATGCCGGCTTCAGTCTCAGGGAAATTAAACTCAAAAGTTTTTATGGCACCGTGTCCCAGAAGAAACAAAGGAAGTGGACAACAGAGAGACAGGACACAACGACTAACAAGTCCTCTCCTGAAGTGTAGTAACTCCAAGTTCTCCTCACCTGTTTTCCCCGGAGTCCTCGGGGCTGGATGCTGTCATATACCAGGTTGCTGCTCTGTCTGGTCATCCCAGATTTGCTGCCAATTTCTCTTCAGCTCTCCCAGCACAGCAGCACACACATAGAGTAATCCTTGCTGCTACAAAGCATGTATCAAACAGATTGTTTCACTTCTTTTGTTTTTTAAATTTAGGGGGTTTGCACTCAAGGCAAATTTAGGGTGGTGAGCCACCTGCAAGTACTTCAGTATATTAGCTGTCTTTCACTTTTGCCTGGTATCACAAGCACAAGCTGCCTTCCGCTCCCCAGGATTTCTCCCCTCACAACCAAAGTGCACCAGAAATGAAAAGCTAAATACACTGCATGTGTTTGAGGCCTGCCCACAAGCTCCCTTCTCTTCTCTCCAGCAAATGTCATCTGAGCTTTTGGGCCTCTCTCCTTCTAAAGCCCAGAGAACCTTTGCCAACCATCCTTATGTAAATGGAAAATTTATGCACACACCCCCATGCATGTGCAGTCATCCCTTCTGCTTGCTGACATACTCTCTGTCAGACATCTCAGCTTTTCCAGTCAAGGCCTCTGTTTCCAAATGCAAACTTTTCTCGACAAATTTTGAGGACTTTTGTCTTATCTATTAAATCCAGGGCTAACAAAGTGGAGCTAAGCACCAGTCTTGTGCCGTTCTCCTAAGTTCCGTAAGTTCACTGATTTTAGGAACTGCCTCCCAAACTGAAGTCCCATTACTGTTCACCCGTAGGGCGGTAGCATAGGGACTGTGTCCATGCGCTGCAACCCAATCTCCTTTCAAACTAAACTGTGTCTTAGCACAAAAGAAATTGGAAGCTATAATTAAGTCTCAGTACCCCGCTTTTCATCTCATCACTTGACATCTTTGTCAGAGTGGGCTAACTCTGTTAAGAAGATTCTATTTGATATTACTTGCATCACGATGCATGGCATTTTACTCACATGAACTGAGCCAAGCAACTGCTGTCTGAAGTTATTCCCACAGCATACTCCTGCAAGAGACATGGGTTCCCCATCCTTTGAAGAGAAACTGCAGGAACCACAGATTTCATAGTGCAGTGAAGATGGCCAGGAGATCACATACGAAGACCTGCAACAACAACCCCAATGACATAGGAACCACCCCAAAAGTGCTGAAACATCTTGACCATGTAAGAGAGCCTGGGTTGAAGGAAGCGGCACTAAGCTTCAACCCCTTTCTACTTGGCTTCCATCTGAAATCTGCAGCAGCCATGCAGAAATCAGGGAAATGTGACTAACACTAATTTACGCTGTGAGGGATCCTGGTTTCTCATCAGTCCTGCCCAAACTTCAGCTAAAGGCGCAATGTAAATAGGAGGATGGTAATTATAGCAGCCAAATGGCTTTGCCAGTCCACTTAATCTCATTTTAGGTGCCTAATTAGTATCCCTCGAAGATCTGTGATCTACTTGTCACATGGATTAAAAAGCAAGCAACTGATAAAAAATAACTCTGTGGAAAGTTCTTTTTCTGACTATTCCTGACACAGATCCAGCAGACATCTGCTCTTGGTGCATCACTCCAAACTAAAGTAGCCAAAGATCTAGGTAGGAGAAGATGCTGTTTCTTGTGAAGTTTACAGCTGATGGAAGCACAAGTGGACTGGCACCTACACAAACACACCATGTTGTTCCACACTTCCCACACATGGAGGATGCACTACTGTCAGCAAATTTTGGAGACTGGGGACTCACTGAAATGCTTGAGAAGGATTCAGTGAAACCACTTCAGCCCACGGGCGAGCCATGGGAGTGGGTGTTCCTCTCTGTGCAGCTCTAAATTAAGAGAGTATCATGGATGGGTTCTTCAGTACAGATAGACCAGCCCACCTGTAACAACAGTACAGTGGTGGTGGAATTATAAACAGAAACTGCATCCCTCCGCACTTCAGAGAAATTCGCAATTAAAGGGTTTTAAAAGAACAATTTCTGCAATACCCTGCATGAGAGCTGGTGCACCCATCTCACCCTGCTTCTCCTGAACTCTCTTCTCCCTGTAAAGAGAAGACTTATTCACAGCATGCAAATGCCTGGGGAGGGCAAGTTTCTGACTGTGCATGGCAGCAGGTGAGCCAGAATATTTGTTCCACTTCACCTGGACCAAAAGAAAACCTTCCTCTTTTGTCCTTTCAGTTGGTTTTTTTTTTCACTAATTAAAAAAAAAAACCAAAAAACACAAAAACCAAAAAACCCAGTTCAGGGTCAGTTTCAAACTGAAAGCTCCTCATGAAACAAGAAAGCAAAGGAATTCATTTGGAAAATGTCAAAACCTGTTGTTTCCGCTTTCAGGAACTTTTACTCCCCTCTTTTCAATTAAAGCCATTTGTCAGTTTGGATCACGTTCAAGAAGTAATTTAGTTTGCCACCAAAGCACACCTTTACAGTCCGAAGTGTGCGTCTGGAAACTCCAGCCGTGGTGTCGACCCTGCTTGTCTGGCATTGCAGTGAGGGGGTTGTTTATGAGCATCACTACATGTGAAGCTCAATAGACATGTTTTGACTGCGATACAGGATTACCTTTATCAAACCCACCTGCTTCAGCTAGAGCAGGTCTTTCAGAAAGAGGCAATCTGAGTCTTAAGGCTACATAATTAAATTACTGCTGAACTAGTAACCAAGATACAGAGTCTGAGTCCTTGCTGAAAGACTTCTGTTTCAAAAATGTAAGAAATCCCTAAATCAACAGTGCACAGCTGTCATCAGATTTGGAGATGTGTAGCTTTGAAAGTTAGGAGGAATTGTTTTGCTTGTGTGCAAAGGCTGTAACAAGTCACTTAAGCCTCCACTGCTAGAGTCAAACCTGGGTAGCACTTACCAGAGAAGCAAAGGTCCCACCAGCACTGGCACTGGTGTGTGACATGGTGACTTCTCTCCAAATATGCCAGGCTGCAGATCCCCCACCTGATCTCTCAAGACAGGATTGTGAGGACACCAGAAGCACACATCTGCCCAGTGGTTCCTGGGCAGGGATTGCACTGAGCCCAGCCAGGTCCCAGGGCTGTCTCTGACACCCTTTTTTCTGTGGTGGCTGGTGTCCAGGGCTCGGACTTACTGTGGGCACATGAAGTTAAAAACCCCTGTCTCCAAGATCTTTTATGCAGTCTGTTGAGCTGAGAGCATGGATTCCAACAGCTGGGCATCCCCCATGTGCATCCTTTCTCTAGTGGTCAGGGACCTGGAGAGATGCTCTGCTCCAGAGAAGACTGTTTAAGAGCAGTACCAGACTCATAACCAGGATTTTCTCCATCTCCAGAAAAAAATGATTCTCTTTTCCTTTAATGATAGAATCACAGGCATATTATGAACAGCCTCCAATGAGTGTTGCTGGAATTAAAAAGGAAAACAAGTGGAAAGGACATGACAATCAGCAGCTTTTTGAAATAAAGTAGGGGGAAGGAATAGGCCTTTCCCTGCTAAGGCCTTGTTTCACTTTTAATTTGGTATATTCAGCTCCTGTTTAGATATGTTGACAATACTGATGACACTTGTGATTAATTATTAATACAACCCTTAAGAGGCTGAGCTGTGAGATGAGACACCTCTGTCCAGGGTACAGACACAACGAGAAAAGTGGAACAAGCACAGGGCACAAGGAGCTAGAAAGACAGCAGCAAGATAGTTTTGCTCACCTGGTAAGTCTAAACAGTTGTCTGCTGGTTTTCACAGCTACTTCAGAAAGGAAAGCTTTAAAGAGAAAATTTAGGAGAAATTTAAAAAGAAAATTGAGGAGCAGAATGATAACCTGTGAATAAAGCATTGAGAAAGGGAAATTATGTTTAACCACTAGAATGGATGGAGATGTGGAAAATGTTTGTTTCTTCTTATCCAGTGTATCTCCTAACAGGAAACCTTATTTCAGCTTAATGCAGTCAGACATTTTAGAGTCTGTACAGGAAAACTACGTTCACAGTTGTGGGCATGTCTGTGGGAAGATCCTGCAAGGCTGGCTGGTTGCTTTTAAGGGATAGGACTTTAATTTTATACCTTGTGAAAATCACAAAGTTGATTGAAGCCAAAATTCACAGATGGGAGGGAAAAAGACAGCAGTCTGCTCTTGAGGGAGGATTATTCTGTCACACAGGACACAATAGAGACCTCTTCTTTTACTACTTTAACAAGTTTTGCTTCATGCTGGCATTCCTGCTTCAGAAAGGCACTGTCATGGGAAACGGATTCTGCCTGGAGACCAGACATTGTTCAGGATATCCCTTCCACCTCCGCGTGCTATTCAGCATTAACACAGCCGTAAGCAAAGCCCTGAGACTATTGAAATTTCTTTCTTCATCTCCCCTTTTCTCTTTGACAAATGTGTGACAAGGATGCAATTGTTTGAAAGCCCAGTGATGAAGAAAACAGAGAGCGAAGCCTTCAGACGTGCCTCAGTGATTTAGAAGCCTTCCCCCAAGACTTGTGAAAAAGGTCACGGGAGGTCGTCCATAGGGTTCAGCTTCCCAGCAGGGCTGTAGATACCAATGTAAAGGCACTTACATTCCTTTAACAGCTGACCCCTTTGTGGATGTTCCCACCTAGGATTATCTTGGCTCTTGGGCTGAAGAATAGCCCTTAGCCAACTAATGGATCACAGGCCCTTCCCTTTGAATATCTGCAGTTTGTGTTGGGTAATCGCCCATCTAGCCAGCAGGAAGTTGTTTCTTCATTAAAATGACAAAAGCTTTTGAAAGATGAAGATAAGGGTTCTTCTGATGAATCACTGCAGGGCTGGTTTGGGAAATATTGTTTCATGCTACCCAGAAGTTGCTCAGCAGCTTGCCGGTAATGTAGCCTGAGCACATTACCTACTATGTATCGAGGACAGAAGTTCAGGCGTTGATTTGTGCATACATTCCCCCGGACCAGCCCAGCCCAGCCCGAAACCAGGCTTTTTCCCGTGCAGCTGCTGGGGCGCATGGTGCCTGAGGTGCTCTTGGTGTGAGCAGATATGTGGACCCAGCTTCTGCTGGGCAATGGAGAACTCCGGGAACACGTCTGCAGTGGAAACTTGCACCCTGTCACATGAACACCAACTGTCTCCCCCAGGGTACTTGTGCTCTGCCTCCTAGACGAAGAGCACTCTTCCTCCTAAACCTGGGACTGGGCCCCCCATGCCAACCCCTTCTCTGCCTGCAGCAAACCCCGGACATTCCCACCTCCCCCCCCTCTACAAAGCAGTTCCCGCTCCAGCAGGCTACATGCTGCCCTGTAAGAGGGAGGGCATAAGGAGGTGGTGTCAGACCCCTTTCCATTAAGGCTAAGCTATTTAAAGATCAGCGGGCCAGAAAGAGGGACCAAGGGTCAGCATCACTGCTCAGAGGAGTATTTACATATTTCATGCACTGGCGGTTTCATTTGCAGAACTCCAGAAGTCCTTGGAGCAGGACAGGCATAATGGATCTCTTCTGGCAGGGGCAGCTGTGACTGCCAGGTGACCCCCTCAGAACCCTGTGCTATCCTGACTACGAGTGGAGGTCCTGCCAGAAAGAGGCAGGAGCTCCTGCAGGCCTGGAGCAGCACACAGCAAAGCCAGTGGTGGGGTGGTCTGGCTCCTCTGCAGTGGACACTAGCCCTGCCAGGTCAGGAGGATGATGCTGGCCAATCCAGAACAGCCACTCCTCTACTCCTCCAGCCACTTCAGGGACTGGGCACCTGCCACCAGTGCCACTGTGTCTGTGAGTGCACAGAGCAATGCCAGCTGCTGTCCCCCATGCCCGCTAAATGGCAAGAGCTGAATTGTTGCTGGGTTGATCTTTATGCATAGGGGTGTGCACTTCATGCTGCTGCTGCTAATCTGGTCACCCCCCCTTGCGTCTTGGGTCCATTCAGACCCCGGGGGCCAGGACCTGCCATCAATCCCATCCACCCACAAGGCCAGGAGCCCTGTGAGCCCAAGTGTCTTCCTGCCCTTGTTCCTGCAGGTGTGCGGAGAGGCCTGTGGGCTGTAGGTGCCAGGCACCCCCAGCGAACTTGCTGTGAGCACTGGAAGCAGGTGGTCTTTCTCAGCTCAGCTCCAGAACTTCAAATAATGGTAACATGCTCTCTATCTGCCCAAGAGTTGCCCTACACAACAGTATAGAGTATAGCTGCCTGGGAGAAGGGGCATGCCTATGCCTCCATCACTGGACCAGAGAGTTATTTGAGCAGCAGACATATCCCAATTCCTTCATAAATCTCTGCACCAAACCTCCTACTCTGACTCAGAATAAAATCAGAAAGAAATCTCTCTTTCTGCTGCCTCTCTCCCTAAGTGACCTCTCCTGAAAACGCTCTAGGCTTCCTAAACAAACAAACAAAGAAAAAAAAAATCAAAGAAATGGAATATGATGAAAACCAAAAAAATGGAGAAGAACCTCAGGCACCATTTAGGAAAGTACAGTGTCTTCCTCCGGCACTGTGCCATCTATGCTTAATGCCTAGAAGGCTGGGAAAGGTTCTGGGAGAAAAGTCCGCTGCGCGGGAACATTCTAAGGGCCTGAGTGGCAATGAGTCAGTGCTGGGGTTTGGATTCAGATGTTTCCTACCCAATGTACCAGACCTTCTTGGGGAAGGACAAGGGACACCATTATCCCTGGTTCACAGGAAACAGGAACTGAGCAGAGGGAATATGCGCTCAGGATAACACTAGGAATTGGCTGAGGGTGTGGTGTAAAAATGTGCAGATTTCAGGCTTCTTGGGACATAAGATACAGGAGATGGAAAACTGTTCATCGCAATCCCATAGCTACTGCTACTCTGTTCGTTTGCAGGGGACAGCAGGTAGGGTGGAAAAGGGATGGTGGTGCCATGCTTTTGATGCAGAACCATTTCTTAATGGTAAAGGAATGAGGACAGAGCAAAAGAACAACGATCTGCCCCGAAGATCTGAAGTCTCTGGGGTCCATTCGGTTCCATTGCTTCAGCCTCTCTGTGGCTGTGCCCCCAACCCTATTAGGCACATCAGTATGAGTCAGCCTCTGCTTCTCTTTGGCAGTGCTTGGCGTGCCTCGGGCCAGGGATGTAAGGGGGAAGCTCAGTCCAGCTGCTCCTGTCACTGCCAGGTCCCAGGGCCACCCGTGATGGTGGGTACTCCAAATTCACTGAATCACAGAATGCGTCAGATTGGAAGGGACCACACTGGGTCATATTGCCCAACCTCGCTGCTCAAGCAGGTCATCCCAGAGCACATGGCCATGTGCAACAGCTGTTGTCTGTATTTCAAGGAAGGGAGAAGAACTACACTCTGTTCCTTCTATCTAGCCACAACAGAAATGGCACTCCCTGAGTCTGCTGTGGCTTTTCTGTGGTGCCTTCAGAGCTTCCTTCCTTCTTTCCTACCTCCTTCTGCAGGCTCACCTGCCCCCAGGCCTTTGTAGTGCACGAAAGACTGGAGGGGGGCTCACACGAATCATAAGCCAGATACGCAGCTTTCCATCTCACAGGGTCTCCAGACTACCAGCTGGAGCTCTCCCTTGGTGTTTAGCTACCCAGACAGGAGTTGGGCAGCTGAGAGATCTCATCTGGCTACATCAAGCAGCGGTACAAGTAAGCTCTGAGCTTTAGGGTCCCAGCATATTTTATGCTGCACTAGCTCCTAAATCTCTGCTTCATGCAGCAGAACAAGATATCTGCTGCGTTAGCCACAGGCAAAGCTGGATGCTGCCAGGAATGTGCTGAACTGCCTATAAGGGGAGAGGATCCCCAGTCATCACAGCAGGGTCTGGCAGCCCCTCCAGACAAGGAGAACAACCCCCAAAGCAGCAGCTGCCAGAGAAGACATTGCCTTGTAGCTGCACGAGGCCAGATGCCTTCACCTAGTGCACACAGCTCCTGCCCTTACCAGGAGGTTGAGCAGTAACCTGGCAAGAATTTGATCAGGAGTTAAGTCCCAGTTACCAAACAGGTTGCATCGGGCCAGCGTGTGGGCACAAACCTTCTTTATGCTCTGTTTGCCCTCATTCTGGCGCTGACCCCGCCATGAGCTCATTGGAAAACAGCTTTGTGCACAGCAGCCACACCAGATACGCTTCCCTCCGCACCCAGCCATGGGCCCAAGGGCTCGTGCAGTGCTGAAACACCCCTCACTTGGTGGAGAGGCAAGGCAGCACCATCTGACTGCCATGCAAGCTGTGTGACACCTGGTGCTAGGAGAAGGCTTGGAACCAGAAAGCCAGCTGTGGTCAGTCTCCGAAGCAAGCACCGTGGGGAGGGGCTGAACTCTTGTGACAGAAGCAGTTGGGATGAGCATTAGATGTGGACCGAGTTTTATTCTGGACTTGCCAGCTAGCCTTAAAAACAGTAACATGAGCTAACATTGCTTTCCTGGCCACAGTGACACCCTCTTTGCCCAAGGGATGTTGCAGGAAAGGGGACACACCTCTTGATGCCACACTGATACGGGTACTTACTGGTGGTTCCAGAGCTAGATCAGCATCTACACTGACAGCTGTGCGAAGCGGCTGGGTGTAAGAGGGAGGGGAGAGAACCCTCAAGCCCCAGAGTGTTGAAGTGACAACCCCTTTCCCTGTAACCACCATCCAGTTTGCTCTGCAGTGGCAGTGACCCTTGGTGCCAGAGACACTGGCAGAATGTACCAGGTTAGTCCAAGACTGCCAAAAGCGTCCTCACCTGAGGTCCTCAGCTCTTGGGGAATGCTCCTTTCACCCCAGTACACAGCACGTGAGGCCACTGCTCCGGTCTGGGTTCTCCACAGTCCGAACAGCATGTTCTAAACATCTAAACACCGAAGAGCATGCCCCATGACCCCTAGCCTTGGACTCAGGGGCCATGGTGCTGTCGGAGCTGCCACAACCTACCCTGCTTTTCAGGCTGTAGCAGACCAAGGGTTTCAAATTGCGCCGGGAGGACATTCCTCCGGCACCACATTCCTTGCAGGGCTAATCCTCGGGAGAATGCGCCAGCATGCACAGCAGCCCTAGGCTGTGCCAGCCTGGCCAGAGGTGCAGCTGAGCCCGCACTGGCCTCACCTGGCCCTGGCCCCAGCACCACCGGACACTGGACAAGGTTTGCCACTCCAGCAAGCCTTGTCCCATTTGATGCTACCAGAGACCCTTCTGCAGCTCAGATTTGCCCACAGCCAAGTCTGAAGAGCAGCAGGTCACAAACTGTCACTGCCAAAGCCCTGCCACAGGGACTCCAGCATTTCACCGCCTGCCAGGTGTAAGCACCAAGAGGTCTAGCAGGTCTCTGCTGGTCTCATCCCTAAAGGTCAGCTGGTTTTGTCCCGTCCGGGCTTGTAGAACAGGATCTGCACCTACTGAAATGCTGCCACACTTCTGCTAATGTTCTGGGCATTTCAGAAATATCTTCCTTTAAAACTTAATGTTTTATCCTCATCTAAGTACAACTTTCTGCAAAGCCATATCTCTGCTAACAAGTGTGGGAGAAGCTGGGATGGGAAGGTGTCCTCTTCTCTGTGACTCCCTGATGCTTTTTGCTGTAACCACACCAACGTGTTTATCTTACAAGGTGAACTGTTTTAAATAATAATGGAAAAATTACCTTCTCTAATCCACACTCTGGAGGTGGACTCTCTTGAATTACTGCTCTGCAATCTGTTGGATGTGTCTACAAAGACACCAGATGAAGAAAGCAAGCTAAAGTAGTTAGAAGACTTGTGAAAGGATGCAGGTGGAAGTTATTTCTATGTCTGCTATAGCTTCAAGAAATCCAACCTTCCTTTTCCAGGCCCAGATACTTACGCTGGGCTTATGCTTTCACCCCAGCTACTCCATTGTTCTTGCTTGAAAATGATCTTAAACTGTTTTCAAAACTCCAGTGCTCCTCTGTTTGGACTGGGCCAGTGTAACCCCTGCTAAAAAATGCAGAAAATATTTCAAAGTCAAACTTTAAAGGGACAGCCATTGCTTTATTTGTGTTTAATTAAAAATAATAATGGAATAACAGTAATTGTTTTCCAGACCCATGGTAATTAGCAATCCAACCTACAGCTCCCATGGGAAAGAGCTTCAGTTTCTGGAAACTAGTGTGCTTGAATATTGACTTGCTCCAGACATTGCCAAGGTTTTGAGTACAGCAATTTGTTGGTAGGGGGTTTCCAACCTTGACTTCGTAGCAGTTAAACTGTCCCGCTCCAAACCACAGAGTTTTACTACAGCCTCCATTTCCCTTTGTTTTAGCTGAACTTCTCATCTTGCTCTGCAAATCCTATGCCAAAATGAGTCATTCCTGCAGGATTAGCTCTGATTTTTCAACTCCTCTGTCTGTGTTGCCCAGACTAGTTCTGAGGAGAAAAAATTGACATGCCCTATTCAGGATGTGTAAGAAGTGACTGAAAGAAATTACCTCCAGTGCTCAGCTATTTGCACTGAACCAGCAAGAACCACCCCATCCCTCTGACACAGCCGAGACCTCAGCACAGCACAGCGTCACTGACAGCACTGGGGTGGCAGCACCAGCAAAGGAGATGTGCCAGTGCCCCCCATCCTTTGAGTTATTCCCCCTTGCCGCGGCGTCCATGCAGGGATGTTGGTTTGCTTCACACCCCAGAGGGGCTGCCCCGAGGATGACCTGCAAGGGCCCCCAGGAAGGAAGGAGGGCACCATGTGCTGCCCGTGGGGGTACACTGCCCTGGCTCTTGCTGTCTGAGCATCAGGGAGGTTGTATTGAGCCCAGCTGTGGTCTCCTGCATTTAGGGTGGAGGTACCTTCTGGAGGCTTCCCTCCTTCTGCTGACTGCAGAGGTCAGTCCTTTACCCTCTGTGTTTAGCACCTTGCTCAGACCAGAGAGTCTTCTGCTCACTTACTGGAAGCAGATCTTGGCCTGTCCCTGCCCTCAGACCTCTTCTTACGTTCACATCTAAATAAATATCTCTTACAGGAAAAAACAGTATTTTAAAAAATTATTTTCACATTTAATTTTCCACCTCTCCCTTATTCTCTATTTTTTTAAGGAATAAACACAGTCTCTGTTGTGGTTTAACCCCAGCCAGCAACTGAATCCCCCACAGCTGCTCACTCACTCCCCCCGGTGGCATGGGGGGAAGAACTGGAAGAGCAAAAATGAGAAAATTGAGATAGAGACGGTTTAACAGGTAAAGCAACAGCCACATACACAAGCAAAGCAAAACAAGGAATTCAGTCCCACAGGCAGGCAGGTGTTCACCCATCTCCAGGACAGCAGGGCCCCATCACGCCTCACAGTGACTTGGGCAGACAAACGCCATCACTCTGAACATCCCCCCACCTCCTCCTTCTTCCCCCAGCTTTTTATGCTGAACATGACACCATATGCTCTGGGATATCCCTAGGGTCAGTTGGGATCAGATGTCCGGGCCGTGCCCCCTCCCACCTCTGTGTGCACCCCCAGCCCCCTCTCTGGTCGGGTGGGTGAGAAACAGCAAAAGGCTTTGGCTCTCTGTAAGCCCTGCTCAGCAGCAACAAAAACATTCCCGTGTTACCAACACTTATTTCAGCACAAGTCCAAAGCACAGCCCCAGAGTAGCCACTATTGAGAAAATTACCTCGATCCCAGCCAAAACCAGGCCACTCTCACATGGCAAATATTAGAGTAAAAGGGGTGGGAATCTCAAAGGTCTTAAAACGATGCCACTCTCCTTCCCTCTCCAGGTCCAAAACATGATCCTTGAAGTGGTTGTTAAATAACTTCTGAAAGATCTTTTTTCTGATAATGGTCCAGCATGGTCGGCAAATCAGTGATTTGCATATGAATACCCAAACTGCATAAGCAAAACTATCAGAGCCAGCTGGGAGAAAGAAAATCTGAGCACCTGGCATTTTGAGAATGCTTTTCACATTTTGCTTGTGTTCACAGGTCACTTTCCTGTATCATTGACAGGACTTGAGCTGATTTGACAGAAACTCCTGAAAATTGTGTTTCTACCACAGGAACAGAGAGAACTGCAGAAATGACAAGGTTTCCGGTCCAGTAAAAACTTAAAGCAAGGTTCTGTCCCAAGTTAGATCAGCTTGCTCAGGGCCACAACCAGCCAAATTTCAAAAAGCCCGACAGACAGAGATCCCACCATCCGTTTGGGAAGCCTGTCCCACAGCACAGACTTCACAAGAGAAATATGGACTGGTCACAGAACAAGACCAGACTGCCCAAAATAAAAAAGAGATTTCTGAAACTTTTTGCTGTCCCGAGAAATACATGCAGTGCAGTGCTTATTTTTATTAGCAGCACAAAACTTAAAACCACTTCTTTCTCTCCAGATTACCACACTTTTGGTTAGAGGTATTGCCTCAGGCAAACGCTGGGCAGATGCTTATCTAGTGTAAATCCCCACAGATCTGTTAACTTCAGCAGGACGCCAGCTATTCACTGCCTTTGCAGTCTTGTTTAAAAAAAAGCTTGGAATTTGAGAAATAACCCGTTTTCTCATCTGCGGAGAGACATTTTTGCTACAGGCTCAAGCAAAACTCCAGCAGATTTCGGAAGGTACTTGTAAATAGGGCATTACTTGGTAATTACCATGGTGATTGCTAAAGGGTCAGAGAGAGGCAATGAGAACAAAGAGGCCTAGGGAAAAAACAGGGGCTCTTTGTAAAAGTATTCAGATTTTGTCTGCCAGTGCCAATAAGCTCAAACTATCCCCACTTTACACTTTGTTTTTTAAATAAAGACTATTTACATCCCTCGGGCCTGGAATTACAGCAGAGTAGCGCTGAGTCCTACCGATCCTGCATCAGCATCTACCCTTCAGCTGAGTGCACCCCTGGCAGTGGTACTCACAACTCACCCTATTTCCAGGCGTGGTTTAACATTCAGCGCTGCCCTGTGCACTGCTCAGGCACACGCACGCACACAGCAGCGCACGCACATGTGCCATTTTAAGTACCGTTTTTCTTTCCTCAGTCAGGGCTTGACACACACTACCCACCCTAGGCATCCATCTGGCTGTGCCCAAGGCCAGGAAAGAGCCCAGAGAAGCTCCTCAGCTTTAACTGGGAGCTACTTTCATGCTGAGGCTTTTGCCTCCAGCCGCGGGGCTACATTGTGGCTGTGCCTGTGTCCCTCCTGGCAATCCCTGATGCAAGCTCTGACTCGATGTCTTGGCTTCCCAGCTCTGCCTCTGACCTGCCTTGTTGCTAAGGGCTTCCCCAGAAAACCTCGAAGAGTCAGAAGCTTGGCACACAAAAGTGCTGGGTGCCTGAACCTACCTACTGAAACAGCTTATTTTTGTTAATCAAGTAGAGTCACGCAAAGCGTGCTAAAAACTGCAGTTTCCAGGGAAGTAAGGGCAATAACTGGTTTGTTTGATAATGCTCTGTAACACAGTTTAATCAGTGATTTTCTTGGTTTAAAGAAAAAACAAGGATGAAAATAACCTTTTTGTGGTCTGTATAGACCAGTCCTAGAAAGCTGTGACATTACTTTTCATGTTTTATTTGCTTGTACCAAAGTGATGCTAAGAGTATTTGATTCCAGGCCAAGACCCAGAGGAGAAGAAATTCAGGTGAGCTTTTTTTTGTCTATCCAATACAAGATTCTCTCCACAAAACAAACCTCCCAACTAGTGTTCCAGCAAATGCTCTTCATATACTTCCAGCTCCATCCCCAACCCTTCCTTTCCACATTCCTTGCTTTTCCACATTACTTCTCCTTCTCCTCCTTCTCTTTCACCTCCTTCATGTGTTCCCAGTCTTCCTCCACTCCTCCCATCTACTTGCTCCCAACACCTTTTCTCTCCTTTATCTCCCTCCTTGGCTGATGAACTGTCTGTGACCACGGAGAAAGTGCTCTGCAAGGACCACAGCACAGAACATGTCTCGGGACAGGAAATGGGTTAGTGAATTATAGGACAACTCCTCTGCAATTTGTTAGAGACTTTTAAATATCCATATTTGGGTGAGACAATGTGAAGAACATTGCCAACAAAAAACACCAAGAAATTTCTCTTGCCTGTGTTGGGAAATTAACCTCTTTAACTCTACAGTTTGGCCAAAATGACCTGTCCCCTCTCCATCCCATGCTTAAGTGCAAGATAGAAAAAGCCAATATCCAGGACAATGTGGTTCTGTCTGCAACAAAGAAAAAAGAAAACAAATAATATTTCTTTCTGCATAGCTTATTGAAGTAAAGCAGAATATTTGCAAATATATTTTGTTCACAATATGGCAATTAATTAAATAATTACACTTAGATAAAATTCCCAGCTTCCAAAGCAAGCAATAAACAATTCCCTCTAAACCGATGTATCCTACAATTTTCTATCAAGCTTCAGGTTTCACTACTAGCTGCAAAGACGGTTGAATTACTACTCTGGCAAATACTAATTTGTCTTCAAAAAATTTGTCATCAGGAGACACTTCCTGTTCACAAGCCTCAGGATCTTTCTGACCCTGTGGGCCCATTGTAGGAGCTTCTGTCAGATGCCAGTGATGCCTGTTGAGAGCCAGCAGAGCAGACAGGTCCAAGCAGGGCACCTGGGAAATACTGACTATGAGATGTTCACCCTGCCAGAGATCAAACCTTTCAGAACTATTGAATGACTGCCCAAAGAGGGCATTTGATAGGCAAAATAGAAAGAACTTATTTCCATGCCAACAGTGTCTGACGGCTATTGAAAGATACCCATCCGGAAGATTTTCATGAGGCGCTGAAATTCACAGGCTTCAGGGGAGCAAGAGCCATGCAAACTTCGTAACACCTGCACACCAAAAAAAACCCCAAAAAGCATAGCAAGTGATTTTCAGGTTACAGAAGACAGCCTGACTCCACTTTGCATGTTTCCAGGAAAAGCCAGCTCCTCCTTTTTAAAGCATCTGACAGATCTGCACTACTCCCAGTGATATCTTGGTGGTGCAAAGGCAAGAATGGGCAGCTTAAGCTCTTGGAAACCAACTGTAAAATCTGCTTCGGCAGAACAAATGAATGTGTCATGGCCCATCCAGCTCAGGCTGCATCCACTCAGCTTCCAAGAAGGTGCCTGCTCCTTGCTGCCTACATCACACGTGGTGTTTTCTACTGCTTCGTTTTGTAGTGCCGTGTCTTAGCTAAATGAGGCTCTCATTGCCAGTGTGCACAGCAAGTTTGCATGTTTAACTGTTTAGGAGTGCTGGCACAGACCTCGGATTGCCTGGCAAGCTGTGCTCCTCCTCAGGAAACCCAGTACGGAGTGTACCTCATTCACAGCAAGTCACTCCTGGCCCGCGTCCAGCCTCATGCACGTTGTTCCCTGGAGCCTCTGCGGCAGGGCCTCAGCTCTGCCCGCCACTTCCCAGTTGGGACTAGCACTCAGGGCACTGCTGCCCCAGGGCACCACTGGCTTCTTTGCTGGGCTTTGTAAGCTGTCCAGCAGTCCAGTGCTCCCATTTCTGGTGGCCCCTCGAGGCTGAGACTCTGCTTCTTCCCGGGTCATCCACTCTCTCTAGTTCAGCGCTACCATCACCCCACAGCACCAACCTTGCACATCTCCCATGCTGTATGGCCAATCCTTTTGCCATTACACTCACACCAAATTCCCCTGAGTGGGGCAGGGTCCCAAGGGAATGGTCAGAGGTGGTGTTCTGCTCTGAAAGACCCTGTCCTGCCCACCTGCACCCACTCCAGTTGCAGCTCACCCGCTGCAGGCCCTGTTTCCCTCCAAGAGCCAGGGGAGATGCTGGGCTGTCAGGCAAGCATGCTTGGTACCTTGCCCAGGTGGAACCATGCTGGATGGAGGCTAAGACTGCCCATGGCTCTTGCCCCAAATTCTGGCCTGAGACATGGCCTATTTTAAAACCACCATGATGTTTTGTTTTTTTCTACAGAGGAATGGCCACAACAGCTAATTCAGGCCTCCCTCATGAAGCTGGCTACATCCACGTGATTCTCTCACCAAGTAATTCTTTCTCCCCTGCAGCCCCAAGTTCCCATAGAAAACCCAACCAAGGGATGAGAAGCTGCAGTAATTTGGAAAACCACGACTGATACTGAACAACCAGGCCAATGATGCAGAGTAAAACCTTGCCCCCCCCAGACAAGGCAAGTGAACAGCTGATGAAAATATGCAGTATCCTTGCAGTATGTTGCTTTGCAGCCTCTCTTCTGCCATGTGGTCATACTCCATGTGCTGCTGCACATCAGTTCACCCTCCAAGGTTTCACCTTGCTCCCCATACCACAATCTGGCCACAAAGTGTTTCCAAAATGCATGCAATCACCTCCCTACTCTTGTTGCCCACTAAATCCAGTTAGGTGCAAAACATCTTAAGCTCAGGCACTTTGGATATTTCTCTGTGGAATGTGCTCTGACAGTGCATGAATGATGTCATGCCATCACCTGTCTTATTACAAAAGGCTCAGGCTTATGGTCATCTCTCAGATCTTAACCATGAGCTGCAGCTAGGGCACTTTGTCACAAAGTGTCATAAATGTCTAGCTGTGATGCTCTCCACGCTTCTAACAGCAAAGTCCCAGCACCAAACACACAGCCAATAAAAACGCCAAACTTGCCATCCCATCACATACACAACTGAGCTTGGGGTGGTGGCTGTGCCACAGGCATGTGCTCTCACTTGATTTGCATTCAGCCAACACGATCTGGGATTTTGACTCTGCCGGACCTTTAACTTGGAGCACATTAAACACAGTCCTGCTGTTCTGGGACACAGAGGCAAAACTTTTACTCACCTCAAAGAGGAGAGAAATTCTGATGGTGGAACCAAAACTATCAATGTCCTGCACATGAAGGAGCTGTCCACACATTTAATGTCCACTTCCCCTTGTTTGGTTGAAGTGGAAGAAGCAGCTCAGGTCACAGGACTAATGAAGAGCAGGGTGTCCCAGTAGTCCACCCTTGAGGGATCTGAGTGCTGTGGTTTGTAAATTGGAACTGAGTGGGGAGTGAAGCCTAAAGAACTGGATTTTTTTCCATGAGTGGAAATTGCTCTTGGACATCCAAGCAGAGGGGATTTTGGTTGGGGTAATTTAATTCTCTAGCACCTACCGATACTAATAAACTCCAGTCTTGAGAGGCCAAGGCACAGTGCCCTTGTGCAAGGTACACTCTGCAGTGCAATGGTGTCAAAATCAATGAGAAGTTTGCCCAGTTGAAGCCTGTAGACCTTAGTGTCGGCAGGATCTAGGCTGGGAAATTTAGACAGAAAAAATGCTAATGCTAAACTTTGTCCCAAAGACCAAAAGAAAATTCAAGTGACAGCTTTTGTATGGGTAATACTATGTGGATATAATACATTTTTGATTGCATTATGAACTCCAAAGGTTTAATCAATGCATGGTGTTTTACATTTTACTTACCTTTGTCCCTTCTCCAGCATGGCTGAATCAAAAGAGAAAACAATGCTTCACAAACATGAAAAGCACCAACTGTTCTGCTCCAGCAACATGCACTGCTTGACTTACAGATGGAGGGGATCTGCTCCAGCAACAGGCACCACTTGACTTACAAATGGAGGAGACCTGCAGTCTAAGATCCACCTGGGTGAATAGGAGTTTCATGTTCTCCATAGTTCCCTCCCCATGGGAACTGGTACTCAAAAGAGACACCAATGCTTAAAATGGGACACACTCCTGCTCCCAAAGTAGAGAGTTGAAAATGTTTTTAAACAGGCTTATGATAATGTCAGGTTGAGGAGACTCTACAGGGCACCATGTTATACAACTCCCACTTCTCTCACAAATACTGGCACCACAGTTTAAGCTGTGTGATGTGGAAAGGAGAAGGGACAAGAGCCAGCACATGCTGCTTGGGTATCCATTACACTTTGCTTTGGGCTCTGCCAAGGAAAGTGCTTACTTGGAAAAGGATTTTCATCACCAGCAGGGAGGGCAAAAGCAGCTGTTCAGCACACCATCCCTCCTCAGCACACACCTCCTTCATTCCCCATCCTCTACCAGTGCAAAGTGAAGCACGATCTGACTTTGCCCTCTGGAGGCACAGAATTGGCATGGCACAGAGACACAGCCCCAGAGGTGACTGAACTACGGTACTGCCTTTTGGAATATCTGATAGGAAAATCCATTCCCCATTGCAGCTTCCCGTGAATCAGAAGGCAGAGCATTACTGGTGAGGCAGCTTCGTGCTGAAGGAGTTGGGTTTTTGGTTCCTACAGGGTACTACTGCCCTAGTCTGCTGCGCACTTCAAGAGAATGGGTGTTGGTACAGGAGGTTGATTTTTCTCAACACAAACAGTGCAGCACGTGATTTGATTTTTCTCAACACAAACACTGCCACAAGTCTGCATCCAGCTACTGGACACAGTACACGCACATGTGGGTCCTCAGCAAGCACCACTTCACAGTTTATTCTGCTAGCTCCACAGGTTTTTTTGCTATCTCTCAGATGCTGGGAAGCTGCACAAATAAGCAGGTGGCCAGGGACTCCTGGGTCCCTTATTTAGCTAGAAACCAGGGCTGGGGTTTGTTTGCTGAATAGAAATGGATCCTCACACACATACATACATACACACACACACACACACACACAGAGATTTTTCTCTAAGCTGATAAACAACTTTATTGGACACCTCCAAGAGAGCTGTTTCACTAGGATGAACAGCTCCTATGTCCCCTTGTTCCTTTAAACATCATTTGTGCAATAGCCAAGAGGGCTTTGGAACAGCTTTTCCCACAAAGATAGACTCAGCAGTGCACTGGTGACTTGAGCTCTGGAAGAACTGGCAGGACCCACCAAGATATGGGCAGGATCAGCTGTACAGCCATGCACAGCACCTGCACACCTGTGCACATCCACATCTCTGTACACACATCTGCCCACATCTGTTTCTGCTTATGGGCCCACATGCAAGCCTCGGGTCCAGCCACACACCTGTGTGTGCTGGCATTTGTCTGTACACACACTCGCCTGTCAATGCACACCCAGAACTCTCACTCACGTCCTCACCTCCACACCAGTGCCCTTGCATTTCCATGTACTCGTGCATGCTCACTCTTCCATGCACACACATTCCTGTGCACACCTGCACACACCTTCCATCCCACCGCTAGGACCTCCTGCCATCTCCTTTATATTCTGGCTTGCAAGGAACATCATACCAGCAAGTGAGGAGGCTGTGCTGTCCCCAGGCCTGTGTGTGTTACAGGGGTTCAAGTCCTGGGCAACGATTCCTCACCAGTTGGCACACTCACTCAGCTGGGGTCTGACACTCAGCCCCAAGCATCTGAGCAAACGTGAAGGAGCTGGAAGCTAAGTATGTCCCAGCAGCAGCCTGTGGAGAGCCTGGCATCCTTCCTGGTTGGATTATGTACCTGTGGGGTCCTGTGGCATAACGATCAGGGTCAAGCAGGTCAGATCAGGGGTAAACCAGGGGCACAGGAGCCCAGCCCTGTGCCAAATCGTTGCTGGGGGACTAGAGATGAGAGCTCCAGCCTCAGTGCATTCTACACAGCTCTGCACACAAACCGCGTAGGCTAAGCCCACGCTCACTATCTCTCCCCACGCAGATCTGCCACCGGGTGGTTTTTTCCAGCATAATTTGTTTCGACCGTTTGATTTCCGCAAAGGAGCGTGGGGCTCCCTGGGCGACGTGGCTCGGGGCTGGCTGTCCGGCGCAGGGGACCGGCAGCATTC
>VZRJ01009095.1:123788-156649 GCA_013397565.1 Ptilonorhynchus violaceus | reverse complement strand
GTCTCCACCCACCTCTCGCCCAAGTCTCGGGCAGTTCTCTCCTGATGCTTCAGCCTCTGGGGAAACAACCCCCTTGTCAGTATTTCCAGGTCTTTGTTTTCCTTTAACTGGGGAAATTGTCCTGGCTTCTGGGCTGGGCAAGTGGTCCCTGTTGTCATTAAGTATCGTTCATTCTGTGTCATTAGTGTGGAATGCAGCTGGACAGATAACTCCCTTTTGTTCTTAAGTATCTCCCATCAATTCCCGGCCAGCCTCTCTCCACCTACACAGCCTTTCCCCACAGGGGAAAGGAAACAAATTTTCATTTCTTTTTCTAACCCATAACATCAAGACAGAAGATGGTGGCATCCGCTATACCTGGAAGCTGGTGTTCTTTCTGGAAGTTACTTTTGGCTGTGGTGCAGTTATCCAGCCCCATTTTGTGTGGGCAGACTTAGAGGGAGGGAGGCCCAGCTCAGGGCTGCCAGTCTGAACTTTCACGGCCTCTGCAGTATTTGAACACAGGGTGCAGCTGGTGGTCCCTAGGGCATATAGGAACCAATTATGTAGAGAACATGAAGTACCCTGGCCGCACTGCTTGGGTTGAAGAAAAGAGGCTGTATCCTAGCCTCTTCTGATGCTAGGAAGTCCATAGGGTCATTGTACGCTCAGGGTTGGATATCTGGCTGAAAATGGCCATGGAGGAAGCAGGAATAATAACTGTGGGCTGGCTCAGAGAAGCTCACTGAGCTCACCACTACCCCTTCTCTTTTGCTAGGAAGCTAAGATTCATTAGCTAATTAAGAAATTGCAAAGCTGTTGTCTGGATGTGAACTATACGAAGAGATCCTTAGTGATTAAGGAGCAGCTTCTGACCTTTTTTGTTCAGTGCCAGCACCAAAGCTCTTGGTCTGATAATTGAGACAGCTTGCTCAGCACATGAGGCACTCTGAGTCCATCATCCCTGTAGCTGGCTCTTGCAAGGAGACCATCTGCATCTCGTGTTGATCTCTTTCACTTGGGAAAAGGCGCTCATGAATCCAGACTGTCACCTTCTGAGGTTAACAAACTGTGTCCTAGGCCTCACTCATATCACTTCAACAGCCATATGTTTCAGCACATAGCCTGTTGGCTAATGTGCTAATGGTCACTGGAGTGCTGGCCTTAGAACTGGCCAATTAAATAGTGGCTCCCTGGCCATCCTCTCCCAATCCATCATGATGCATCTGGGACAGGCTAGTCAAAAAGCAGCAGCCACAGAGATGGGGAGCAGTGAACCCACTGGAAGATCTCGCTATATAATCAAGATCTGGTCATCTCATCTGAGTGTGTGGAGGATCTCCAGAGCCATGGCAAAATGGCACTTTATTTAGCTATGAGCATTCAAAAATTGGGGTGTATAAGTGACAGCCACATGCTGGCCTTTGGAAAAGAATACTTGGCGCCTCAAATATTTGCCTTGATTAAAAGATGTAGTAGAATGGTTGACAGTCTACTTGTTCAAGCAGCAGCCAATTGGATGTAGGCATAGATGTGCCAGTGTGAATTTGTTCTCTTCCTAACTTCTGTCTCTGTTCCTTCCTCTGTAACACTCAAAATCTTGTTATGGACAGAAAAGGACATACTGTAAGTGAAGCCAAGGGTCCACCAGTACTATATGCTATATAAGCTATATTGTTTTAACAATATAATACCTTCAATTATTGGTCTCATAGTCCAAATTAATACAGAGAAACCTCAATAATGCAGCTGTGATAGATATACACACACACACCCCAATTCCTAGCATCTATCCCTGCTTCTGATGTTATGTTCACCCTTCCTGTGTCCTCAGGTTTATGGCTGCAAGAGTGTGAGGGCGAGGAAGACTTACAGGGTATCAGCATCCAGATGTCTTCAATAGGCAGATCATGATGTTCTCAGAGAAGGTTTCCTTCTCTTCATCAGGAGGCACATGGTATTGATGGTGATGATTTCTTCTTTTTCGTCTTTGGGTACACTTGAGTTTATTTCTGTATGTGTGTGGTTTTTCAATGGTTCCCAAACTGTTTTGGTGGTTTGGGGGTTTTTTTTGTTTGGTTTGGTTTTTTGTTCTTGTTTTCCCTAAAATTGCCTCTACTTAAATAACATGGGCTTGCATTTCTGCAGCAAGAAGTGACTGACCATCGCAATAGGCTTGGACCGTGGAGTTACAGACAGTTCAAGCCACGCAGAATAAATGCCTAAGTGAGAAGTACTACCCTGCCATGGTGTGAGAGGCTGTGCCTGGGTATTATTGTTGATATTGGTGGCTTTTTAATGGAGGAAGCAGAGGATGATTCAGAGCTTTGACTTTTACGCAGGAAACATTTGTTAAAAAAAAAAAATTCCTTCTTGGGTCATTTCTTTTGTATTTGTTTTCATGGAGGTTTTCTCCACCCCATCCCTTCTAGAGAAAAGGCAAAAAAAAGTCCTGTTGAAGTAAACAGGGAAAATTATTTCAAGCCTTCCCGCTTGAGTTGATGTAAGATTAAACTACCTCTCTGCCACAAGAGGAGCTAGGAATCCAGGAAGACCTTATGCTTTTGGGGAAACCTCATAGCACCTTCCACTATCTAAAGGGGGCCTACAGGAAAACTGGGGAGGGACTTTTGACAAGAGCATGTGCTAGGACAAGGGGCAATTACTTCAAAGTGAAGGAAGGTAGATTTAGATCAGGTATTTGGAAGAAATTCCTGTGAGGGTGCTGAGGCACAGGCACAGGTTGCCCAGAGATGCTATGAATGCCCCATCCCTGGAAGTTTTTAAAGCCAAGCTGGATGGGGCTCTGAGTAAAAAGAGATCATCTTTAAGGTCCTTTTGAATTCAAACTCTTCGGTGCTGCCGCTAGGGAGCACTGCCGGCCACGCCGGGCGGGACGGAGCGAGGAGTGAAGGGGGAAGAGGACTACTGGGAATGCAAACCGGCCGGTTTGGATCCCTGCCGACAGAGGCTCGTCCTTTCACGGAGCGCGGTGCTGTGCTCCTAAGGCGCGCATGAGAGCTGCGCCTTCAGCCCGCGATCAGAGTGTGGACAAGCAAGCAGCCGTGTCCGGGGGCACGTGGTTGATACTGCACCCAAGCTGCGCTTTAGTCCTTCCGGGAGTTCCCTGGGAGATGGTGTGTAGAGGAGAGGGTTGAAAAAAGGGTGGTTAATAAGGCTGCAGAGATCAGATCACACTGTTTACCACGCAAGCTGTATCCTAGTTTCTTTGCATTTTCTGTGTTCTGCCAGTGAAAACCTCAGACTGTCCGAGGGAGACACAGGCACAGTTCATGCTCAACAGCCCAAGTTCATCTGGATGGACTGAATTTCAGCCGGTGGGCTTAGACAAGTGGCCATTCCCCCCACCTTATGTGGATGAGCCCACACCTGGAATACTGGATCCAGTTAGAGTAACTCAGTGAAGAAAGTCATTTTTATGTTGGAGTGCAGCTGAGGCCATCAAGGCAAGGAGCTGGTGCATAGGACAGGCTGAAGGAATCGGAGTTGTTTTCTCAGAGGGTAGTGAGTATGGAGTCTAATTTGCAGTCTTAAAGAAGGTTACAGAGAAAATGGAGCTGGGGTCTTCTCTGAAGTGCACCAAGACGGCAAAAGTGGCAAGGAACTAAAGCTGTGCTGAGGGAAAGCCTGATGGAACATAAGGAGAAACATCCTTTCCTTGAAAGTGGGGCAGCCCAGGGATGGGGACAAGAAAGGGATGATCTCATGCCTTGGAGAAGGTCCATGCTTGGTTGGAGAAAGTCCAAAGCAGTCTGGTCAGAGTTAGCCAGGCTCTGAACAGGGCTTGGATTCAAGATCTCCAGAAATCTCTCCTCACTTATCTTTTTCTACAGTTATATGATTTCCTGGTGAAACAGGAGAGTCAGACCAGGTGGTGGAGCACTGATGAGCCCAGCTGGACACACAGCTCTGGTTTGTGGCAGCCCTGGCAGCATTAGAGAGGTATTTATTTAAATGGTGAACACAGGATGGGAAGGAGCAGAGCTAACAAGCCCTGAGCAGGAAGTGGTAGCCAAAGAGGGAGTGGGTATTTGCTGTCTCCAGGATTTACTGCCTAAAGTCAATATTAGTAAATTGATCAGCAAATTTTTCTTATCTCTGCAAGACCAGGCACTTGTAGAGTGGAATGGCTTTCAATGAACTGTGGTGGCTTCTGGCTCTAAGTTTCTTGCCCACTTCTTTCTGCTGAGGCTTAGCTATGACTTCACTTCTGCTAAGGACCAAAAGACCTTCCCAGTTCAAAACATCACCCCTGAGCAGCAGCCTGCCACAAATCACCTGTGACTTTCTGCAGATGTGGGGGACCCTGTATCGTAAGAGCACTTTGAGCAGTGGGAAATGAGGGCGCACAAACCAAACAACTTCCCTTCTCCCATAGAGCTGGAAGCATGTTTTGTGAAAGTATATTGAAAGGACAGAGGAGAGTCTGGTTCTTCTGGATATGATTTTAGGTTTCCTCTCCTTAGCTGTCATGTCATGGCTGTCAGCACTCAGGATGCTTCCCATGCTTCCCATGAGGCCTTGAGAAGAGCTCACAGGAGCATGTTCAGCCCAGCCCAGCTGACATTAACCAATATCCCACTGATTCTCACAAGTGAGGAGACAACCACAGTGGTCATGCCCACTGTGTATCACAACATGCTTTGGTCTGCATGCCTCAGGGAGCAGGTCAGAGCATCCTGGAGGAGCCTCAGGCAGCCCTGTCACCATACAGTACAGCAAGGATGACTGTGTGAGGCACTTACCTGGCTCCCTGTGCTCGCCCCATAGCTCAGAAGCCGTTTCCCTGGACTTGTATCCTTCTCTTTGCCAGCAAGGAGGCTGCAGTCAGTTAAAGGTCTCTGGTCTCCCCCAGACTTCCTCTTCATGTTAGACCCAGACCACAGTTGTCATCCCAGAGGGAGAAAATTTACTTTATTGGATCCTCTGTCAATAGCCCTCAGTAAAAACATCTGTCTTGGACTCGGGAGGAGAGAAGAAAGGGAGAAGCTGATTTGTTGCACCTGCGGAACAGCAGCCTCCCTATCCTAGATATAGCTGCACTTTCTGGCCTGTCCCCATCTCCATTCAGGCAGCAGAACCTCCCTCAGGGACACACATGGATCACCACAAGTCCAGCTTCACACCTGAACCCCATCTGTATAAGCAAGAGCTCTGTTACCTGTCCTCTCATCAGAGAAAGAAGCAGTGCATGGCGAGTGAAAGTGTTGATAAGGAGGGTTTTATCTTTCCCTTGTTTAGTTTGTGATAAGATTTGTTGTTTGCAGGCACACCTTTCTTACTGTCTGTCAAAGAAGACAGTTGGAGTAAGAACAGCTCTAAGAGAGTGTGCAGTACTCCAGGACTTCCTGGGCACCAAAGGCATCTCCACAGAAATGGACAGAGGTCCTTGCTCTGGTTGCTGCACACCTCTGCCCACATGGAGCACCGCCAGCCCTTCCAGTGCAAGGATTAGCACTGCTGCCGACGTGTGTTTCAACAGTGAGTGTTGCCCCATGTTGATGGACACCTCACTCTGCCAGGCCTTCACCACCTCCTACAGCTCCATTTCACACTGGAGAAGGTGGAATGTGGTTGTTTTGTGCCCTGCTTGATTGATGTGAGCTGTAAGATGAGTCTAAAGCCCCCTGGAAGCTTCTTCTCCCCAAAATCTAAAGGGCTCTGGAAACCAGCAGAGTCTAAATGTCTGCAGATGTGGACTGGCAGCATGGCTGATTCCGCCTCCCTGTCAGCTCTGCAGAGGATTGGAGACCTGGGAAGGGCCACTAGCTCTTGCTGGTCTCTGCCATGGCACATGTGGGGCTCCATCAGCTGGAAGAGTCTCCTGGCCTGCCTGGCAGCAGCCACAGCCCAGCCTTCCTGCAAGATGGTATGGGTGCCACACTTGCAGGAGGACCCCAGCACAACTGTTGTGATGGTGCTTAAGCAGAACATGACCTCCTGCCTCTGGCTCCTCTTCAGGCCAGTGCAGCCTCAGCTGCCTTCCCCTAGTGCCTTGGTCTAGGAGCAGCAAACCTCCCAGCTAGAAGCTCCCTCCATGCTGCAGGCTTCCACAAGGTCCTCCGATTGTACCTTAGATATTTGGGATTATGGGTGAGGTTTGAGTGGTTCATGGCAGGAGGTGAGAAATTTTGTTCTGCTGGTATCAGTCACTCAAGGGGAAAGTGAAACCTTGTGTTAGCTGATATGTCTGTGGAGACCAAACCAGTCAGGACACCTGTAGGGATACCTGTCCCTATGGGAGCTGCCCGTGGGGAATGGGTTGCATTTGCTTGGGTATGGTGCTGCTGAATGCTTTCTAGCTTGACACCCACCAGTGATGTCCGTGGGAGCAAAGCAGGGGTGGGACGTCAAGGGTGTCCATCCTGACTGTTGCTGATGTCACCGGTGAGACGTCACACATGCTGTAACACAGAGCCTGGAGTCTGGAACATCTCAGCAACATCTCCAGAGCCATTAAAAAATCACCCAAATCAAGAGTGACCTCAGGGCCTGGCCAGCCCTGTGCTCTGGGAGACAGGCCCTTGGTAAGTCAGATAATGGCAATATGACCTCCATTCCACCTCAAGAGGAGAAGGACCCTCTGTATTAGAATATTACAGGAATGGAAGAGAGCCACTGCCCTTGCCATGCACAGGAGCAAGGACCACAAGACCCAAAACATTGGGAAAGAGGGCACCCCATTCCTTCCTGGCTTCAGGAGAAATCCTGTGTGAAGACTGGGAAGCCAGGAACACAATGGCTGTGCAGAGTGGCTCCTGTCTTTGCCCCAAATGGCATTTTCCTGACAAAAGTGTATGATTCAGCCAAGTTTCAGCCCAGTGCACTCAGCTGTTTTTAACCATCTTTTGTTTGTCTTACACAGTGGCTCAGCAAGGTGGGAGTGAATCTGCCCAGAAATTGAAAACAAAAAATATTTCCAGCTTTAGGAAAGCAGGCTGTTTATTGCAGAGCAAAACAGGCTACGAGGAAAACTTTCAGACTAAAAATAATAGCACAAAGGGCAGTAGGGTTTATGGGGTGCAGTGAAAAGCCCGAGCTGGGCTGCTCCAGCTGGCTAAAAATCACGGTGAGTCTCAGCTTTGCAATGCCACTCACATTTATACAAATAAGAAATGTCTTTCAGAAACACAGATGGATACTGTATGCTTAAAATGTAGTGTGGCAGAGCACCGTGAAGCCTTCCATGGGCCCAAGTCAAACAGCGTGTTTGCAGAGAGAGCAGGGGGCTCATAAACCACAGGCAACTCCCCAGGGGCTGCCTCTCTAACCCGAAAGCAGCATAGAAAGCAGAGTGACAAGGAGAAGTATGGGTTTTATGACTCCCAAGAAAGCAGCTGCTCAAAATCACTGTGCAATACTTATCAAATTTGTGAGGCGGGAGTCAAAATAAAAAAAAATCCCCAAACAACAAATGATCAGAAAGTTAATACAGAGCATGTATGTTGAATTCGTTGTCCTGGCGTTCATTTTCCAGAGGAGTGTTCAACTCTGCTAGTATATCTGCATCTGCTGGTTTCAGCACCTCCTCTTCACCTATAAGGCATGTAAGAGACAGATCATTTCATATTGGGGGGCTCTCATGTATTATCCCTCTGTCCCATGTTAAAGCCCCCATACCCAGTCTCCTGCAGCTGCCTGGAGAAGGTGATAGGGAGCTCTGGGTGGACTGCCTGATTTTCAGTGGCGGTCCCAGCTGTGGAGGGGAGTTGGAGAAGGTGAAGCCCTGGTGGGTTTAAAGCCAGAGGCGATAAACATAACCCTGATGGCTGCCCATTTCAAGACCTCAGGGCTGGAAGCTGTACTGATGTGATGTGCCCCAGTCAGCCCAAGAGCCCAGGACACAGAACAGCTGTTTTCCATGGTACAAGGCACTGCACACCTTGCAGCAGGAGGCCTTTTCTTCCCCACTGCACAGACGTTGCTGGAAATGCAGTAATTGGGGGTCAGAGGATGCTCACCTGCTCTGAAGCAGATCCTAAGTTTTCCTGGTTTTGAAGCAACTTGCCTGCTTGACCCAGTGACTGCTAAAGTGAATGTGCTCTACTCTTCCCACACCAGATCTGGGAGTAACTCCCGCTACAGTAGCTGTAAATGGATTTTTTGAGCCCAGACACCAGCCTGCCATTCAGGCCAGCTTAGTGCCCTCCATGCCTAAATCCTGGTAGGTTTCAAAGGTGTAGTTGCCTGCAGACACCCACCCCTTGCCCCGGTGCCCACTTTTCTCTCCCACCATCCCAGTGTCTGAAACTGGGTGGACTGGGGACAGAGCATGTCCAGACTGGTCCATGACCAGTTCTGACCTCAAAAAACCACATCTTCTCTCCACAGACATCTACACAGAGATATCCCTCTGTGCTAACATGGCTCTTGGTAGAGCCACAGAAGTGTTCTCAGGACAAGGACCAGGGTCCACACCCCCATCCCAATGACTACTGACAGTAGTGGACTTGTTATCACTGACTGTCACTTGTAGAGTGCTGTCTGTCCCCACAGCCCCACCATCCCCCCACCCTTTCTCAGCTACCCAAGTAACGTTTTGTGGGGTAGGGACCCGTGCCCTAGACATGCTGTGGGGTCATTGTTGATAAGGTGGGCACCCTTGGCTGACAGTCCTGAAGAGGCAGCACTGGACTGTCCCCCAAGTCACCACGGGGCCAGCAGCTCTCCAGCAACTCACCAGTAGGATCCAAGCTCCTGGCTGCCAGCTCCCTTTCCATTGCCACCGGTTGCACCCCACTGACCGCGTTCTGGATGGTCAGCATAGGTGGCTTCTCTTGATACACTGGTTCAAGGGGCACTGGCTCAGCCTTCTCCTGTGGGTCAGGCTGGGGGTCCACCACTGATTGTGGCTCCACAACAGTCTTGACCACCGTCTGATGGCGCCGTCCTCTTTTAGTTCTTTTGCGTCTCCTTTGCTGTTCACTCTTATAGTCTCTGCCAGGGGATTTCACAGGGGTGAAGACTTGGGAATAGGGCAAAAGACCCTCCCTTCTGTCCTAAGGCTGCTTTGCTGGGTCCCCTGTTGCGATTGTGACCCAGTTCATGCTGCCATTCTGCAGCCCTTCTCCTGAGCCCTGCACTACAGCCTTCTGCAGCTGCACCAGTGGGCAGAAGCTTGGGCAACAAATTTTTCCACACTAGTCCCACACTATGGTTGAGGCTTGCTTGCCAGCCAACCAACCAGCCTCCTACAAAACCCACCCTCCCCACACCTCTCTGCCCCCCAATGCCTGCATAGACCTTGAGCAGCTACTGGCTGCAAGTCACCTTTCCCCACTGAAGACTGATGGCTCTGTCCTTAGGTGAAAATGTAGAGACTGAGCTGCCATGCCTGGGCTCAGGTTAAGTGCACCACAAAAGCAATTTCACAGAAAAAGCAAGATTTACCTCAGAATCCACTGAGTTGAATCTTTCTCCAGGGCTTCTGCTTTTCTCTTCCTGAGCAGCTCCCGGTCTCTCAAGCGACGGGTTATGATGACATCTACATGGATAAAGTGGGTGGTAACATGACATTCTGGTCAAGTGGCAATTTAATACCTCCCTGCCTGGTACTAGAGCACTGTTGCAAGAGGCTATGTTTTTCTTTTTGTCACAAAGTGGGTCTTGATACAAAAGTGCTTGAGTGCTGTACTTCCAGCGCAGCCTCAGTGGGTAGGATCTGATGACACAGCACCCAAAGCTCCCAGGCTCCTAGCTTGACAATTACTCTAAATTTCCAGTTGCAATTTTTTCCTGCTGCTGCAGCCTTGGGGTGACCCTTGTCCAACCTGCTCCTCTACTGCAGGGACTTGAAGCCTGATGCCTTTGATCAGACATCAATACAGACTGCAAGATAATTCTTCGTATTTGCTCTGTTGTTACCCTTTTTCCCAGAGAGCTGCAACTGGCCACTGCTGAAATTAAGAGGCTTGTCTAACAACCAATGAAAAATCCTTGCCCCCCAGAACACAGTCCTCCAACACAGGAACAGCTCTTTGAGGGCAAGGGTGAGCCAGAGGGCACAGGCTTTCCCCTACACAGATGCTCACATGTGTTAGGCTGAGACCTTGTGGGGGGATGGTGACCCAACCAGAAACCAAGGCAAGGCTAATACACACTGCTGGGGTTGAGAAGATTGGTCCCAAACACCACACAAACAGCCCCAAGATGGACTGCAGCTATGAGGAAGACCGTGGCAGGGCTGAAGAAAGATTAACTGATGTGAGAAAGCTCCAATGCTGGCTTTATTATTTGGGCAGGATGTGCAGGTTGCCTGCAGCTACCAACAGAGGAGCACGCCCCAGATCCCAGTGACCCTGTGACATGCCTTCCTTGGCCAAATAAGCAGTGCCCATTTTGCTGGTTGCAAAGGGCTCCAAATGCCTTCCTGAGGCAAAGACCAGCCTGCCAAATAGTCTGAACTTCACTTCTCCATGTCTTTGTCCTGACAGCAATCCCTGATGATTTATAGCTTGGATTCCAAGCTGTGATAATAAAAACTTGGATAAAATCTAGTAGCGTGACACCCAATCCCATGAGACAAAGGGTATTGTTCAGGAGTGACACCACTATCCTGAGGCCTTGAAGGAGAGGGAATTCTTCCCAAATGTGCTCTGAAGAGATCACAAAAAAACTGATTTTCATGGTTTCAACAAAACCCACACAATGGAAAAGCAAAACTGTGACCTGCTCCTTCCAGATGTAATCAGATCCAGCTCCTTCACAAAGAGCCTCAGCTCACACTAAAGTATTAGATCAAATCAGTGAAAAATTGTTATTTTGTCATTCCCTTGATCAGATGGAAGAACTGGCAAGGTGCGAAGGACTTCTGAGGCTGAGCTGGGATTACAGCTCTTTTATTGCAGATAATTTATTAAATGCAAGAAACATTGTCGTCCAGAACAGGACAATGCAAAATTGACAGCAGCAGCCAGCCTCTACTCAAAGTAGACTTTTATACAAGACACTTCTGAAAATTAATAATAATCTTACAGAAATTTAGCTTGGAAAGGATTTATATTGGTCTCTGTTCCAATGTCCTCATCAAAGCAGAGTCAACTTTAAAATTACATCAGATGGCCCAGGACCCTATTCAGGGAAGTCGAGAATAGCTCCAAGACAAATGGGAGGTTGTTCTCTGACATGAAGCAGTATCAGAGACAGTAGGACTCAGCCAGCAGGAGATTACTCTGCCATCCACATAGCAAAAGGCAAAAGCTGCCTGGGAAGATGAGGTTACAAGTTGCAGTAGCAGGATCTGCACAGGGCTTCAGTTCAGCTACCAAAGTACATAATCCCTTGCACATCCCATGTGCAGCCAAGGCAACTTTCTTTTCCTTTCAAAATACCTTGTGAGCTGTAAAAGCATTTTTAGCTCCTTGCAATGAGTCTTCTTCCCAGTCCATTCTAAGAAAACACCCCCTCACACACCACTTCTAACTGGTCCAAGAAAGCACTCCCACAACAGCTCCAAAGCTGTCTGTCACCTGCCAGCACTAAGCAGGAAAGATCACAGTAAAATGTATGCATCCTGATGAAAAAATATTTACTAGAGGACACAAAGACAGAGAAATGAAATGAAAAGAAATAAAAATCAAGCTATAAGACCAATGAGATAGTACTGCCAGTCTGCAAACAATCAATCTACTGATGCTCTCTGAAGTACTTTGAGTTGAAAAGCCTTTACATGTGCTTCTGCCTTTGTGATCTGAAACACAACATGTAAAAAGACACATGTATTTGCAGTTAAATGTGCATCCTCCACCCCCAAGCATAAATTAGTAATTATTAGCTCCTTTTTTTAGAAACACTAGTAGCAAAAATCATTCATTCCCCTCTCCAAAAACTCAAGTTAGGAATGTTCTCATCATTACCTGGCACAGCATACTCCTCATGGGCTGCAGAGTGTGGCAGAGAAGAGTCCGAAGAACCATGGTCTTTGCCTAAACTCTCCATGGCTCTTTGCAGTTGTAATTAGAAAGCAGCTTAGTTCCCTGGAAACAGCATCTGGAGATACTGGTGCAGTATAATGAGAGCTAGAGAGAAAACACAGACTGCCCGCCCCAAACCTCTTATCTGGTCAGGCCACTGGGAGGGTAATAATATTCTCCTTATCGGAGTTCAAAGGTGTGCGACTCTGTCCAGAATCTACTGTGTGGATTGCAAAACATGTTAGCGCTTTTATACTGCAAATAATTCCACTTCAGATAGGAAATTTACACTCATTGCTGCTAAACTGTGACTCAAAAGCTCTCCTTTGTAGTAGACAGAAGATGCATGGCAGGGCAGGATGCGGCACTGCCTCGCTGCTGCTTGCCTAGTGAGGTGCAGGGATGTGTTGTTAGTCTTTAAGGACCCCTCCAGAGGTCTAAAATGGGACATATGCTGTCTGAAGGTGTTTGCATAAGATCCTAGCAGTGCTGGTCAGAAGGGACATCCTCCAGCTCCCCTCACCGCAGGACTGGGTGCTTCATGAAGTCAGAACAGCTGCATTGTCATATTCTTTGGAAAACTGTAAGGATGGAGACTGACAAAGTCATGTTACCTGTCCAAGAGCTGCACCACCTTCCTGGGATCGAGACAGAATAATAAATCCATGCCAGCCTGCCTGTGCATGTTGAGGACTTCCCAGTGATTCTTTGGTCCAGTCCTTGGTGGATCAAGGCTATGAACAAAGCACTTCATTCATGAAGCAGGATGGCAATGGGCAGCCCCAGTAAAACCAGTGGGAAGACCCAGCCGGTCCCTTGTTCCCACAGGATTATTTCCTTTAGTGGCTGTTCCTAGCTCCCAGTGGCCCCTCACAGCCCCAGCCCTGCACAGCCTGCATGCTTTTCTTTATGAGACACTCAACTGCTTACGCACTGGTGAGGTGCTAGTGCCCCTAATCCCTTCCCTCCCTGCTCCCCTTGAGTTCAAAAGTGGCTCAAAGGTTGGTAGAAGAACCTGACAATGTGTCTACCCAGAGGTCCTCTAGGACTTGCCTGCCTCTCATGGTAGGGATGATCCCTCCTCCTTGAGCAGTCTGAGGACTTGCCCTGAGGCAGAGCAGCTCCTCAGGGATGAGCAGATCTGCCCTGTGTCCAATCTTTGCCAGTCTTTTTTATTTTTAGTGTACATCCTTTGCTCTCAGCAGGATCTCTCTCTAGATCCCTAGAAGCTCCAGAGCTTGAAACTTCATGCATGTGGATTTCTTAAGATGTAAACATGAGAGTCCATGGTCAACTCTGCTGCCATTCTGCTCATTTCCTGAGTTACCACTTTGTTCATACTCCTGCAGTGTCCACTGCAGATTACATGGTACCTCCAGAGAGGTGGGGTAGGTTCAACAGCCCCAAAAGAAGCAGCAGGGTGGTGGCAGCAGAGCAGATATGGGAAGGCTCTGATATGGGAGGGTGGGCCAGGAGCATGGATGGCATAAAGAGATGTGGGGCTTCCAAGTCATTCACAGAATAGTTTCTTGTAGCTCTGTCACAAATGAAGGCAAGGTGTCCCAAGCTGGTGAGGGTGTCCATGTTCCAGCACCGTGTGATGCTGCACAGTCCTAAAGATACTCTGGTCATGCAGACATTTGAAAACTGTATCCTGCAGGATGCTTTACTATGCAAAGGCATTGCTTGTGGAAGAGGGAAGCATATCAGACCTTGAACATTGTTTTTGTTTTTGTGTCCCTCATTACAGAAAACACGTTATCACAGAATCACAGAATATGCAGAGCTGGAAAGGACACAGCAGGATCATTGAGTACAACTCCTGTCCTTGCACAGGACACCACAAAATCACACCATGTGCCTGAGAGCATTGTCCAAATGCTTCTTAACTCTGACAACAATTGGTGCTGTGACCATTTCACTTAGGAGCCTGTTCCAGTGCCCAACCACTCTCTGGGTGAAGAATCTTTTTCTAATACCCAACCTAAACCTCCCCTGACTCAGATTCATGCTGTTTCCATGAGCCTGTTCACTGGTTACCACAGAGAGGAGATCAGTGCCTGCCTCTCTTCTTCCCATCATGAGGAAGTTGTTGACTGCAAAGAGGTCANGCCCCCCAGGACATGGGTGGCTCTCCTGGCTGCCAGGGCACTGCTGACTCATGTTCAGCTTGCCATTGACCAGGACCCCCAGGCCCTTTTCCATGGACCTGCTCTCTAGCCTCTCATTCCCCACATGTATACACACATCCAGGGTTGCCCCATCCCAGGTGAAGAAATTGAGGTGCTTAGAGTGTGTCCAAAGAAGAGCAATGAAGCTGGCAAAGGGTCTAGAAAACAAGTCCTGTGAGGAGTGACTGAAGGAGCTGTGGGTATATTGCTTGAAGAAAAGGAACATGAGGGGAGACCTTATTGCTCTCTACAGCTGCCTGATAGTAGATTGTAGGCTGGTGGGGGTCCATCTCTTCTCCCAAGTCACAAGTGATAGGACAAGAGGAAATGACCTCAAATTGCTCTGGGGTAGGTTTAGGCTGGATGTCAAGAAGAAGTTATTCCCTGAAAGGGTTTTTAAACAGTGGAACTGCCTGCTCAGGGCAGTGGAAGAGTCACTGTTCCTAGAGGTATTTAAAAGAGGTGTAGACACAGTACTTACGGACATGGTTTCCTGCTGGACATAGCAGTGCTGTGTTAGTGGTTGGATTTCATGGACTTAAGGATCTTTTTCAACCTAAATGATTCTATGATTCTATATTCTGGGCTGCTTGCAGGTGCTGTGAAACATGGAAGAAAGGGTGGAAATCCCTGTGTGTTTCAGTGCTCCATGGGAACTGAGTGCACGCTCAGGCTGTGCCTAACTCAGCTTCTCACACCCACCATCTACTCAGTCACCCCAAAGCCTGGTGAGGTCTGATAAGTGACTCTTGACTCAGCAAAACATTGCCATAAGACACTGCAGAGTTGGTACTGTGAATGTTTCTCCATTTCAGCTGTCTTCTACCTTGAAGGGAGCATTTGTAAAAGAAAGTTGCTGTGCCTTCAGATTCTTTAGAGGTGTTTAATGGAATAGATGGACTTTAAAATCTTACAGAGCTTGTACTTGCTTACTCAAGAAGGAAATCTCTGTAAGAGACTTGTCTCTTGAATGTGAATTACTTTAAATGCTAAGGAAGGGATTTTATTATCCCACAGGAAGACTTTGGTAGTGGTTAACAATGTGGAAATTACAGGCCCCACCACCTGCTTCCGAGTTGTTTATGCTCTCAAGTGGAGGGACTGAGTGTCAGAGTCTCACCCACTGTACCAGGGACACTGTGCCCCACAAGCACCAGCAATGCAGCAAACTCTTCTCCAGCACACCTCCTCAGCAGATGTGGCCAAAGCTGCCCCTTTTGCCACAGAGGAATTTTTGCAAGTAGGTTCAACTTTCTGGCCAGTCTCAGTTGCATGAACTGTTGTAGCTGGACACTTTATGGTGTGGCAGATGCTGATTCCCTCCCCTTTCTCTCCACATTTCATTTCGGCTAGCCCACTTTCGCTGATGCATCCAGTACCTGAGGTGAGGCCCTGGAAGATGTCAACTGAGTGTTCAGCAACCTGAGTATCTCCAGTGTCACAGATACTCAAATGTCACTGGAGCTGCTCAGTAGGGGAGCACTCCAACCTTGGGTACCTCTCGCCGTGCCAGTCCCCCACAGAGCTTTCAACACCCAAAAGTCCTAGAAAAGTTTTGTCCAAGGAACAAATACTCCTAGGGCTGGATCGTGCCATTGGTGAGACTGCTGTCACTGTAGACACAACACCAGGCTTTGCATGTATGTGTAAGTCAAAGGTCTTCGTGACCCACAAGGGTATCTGTTCCCCCTATCTGGCAAGGCTACTGCAAAGCAATATCCAGAGACCTACATATCCCTCCTTGCAGTCATCAATGCAGCCCTGATCAACATGGGTAACTGGGGGAGCTACGCTGCTGCCGCTCTTGCATGGTGTCAGGGCGCTTCTTCCAGTTCTGTCTCACATGACAATGACAGAGAAGCAACTTGCAGGCTTGTCCTTCACTCCCTGGCTTGAGGCAACTTGCCTGATTGCAACACACTGCTCTGGGAACAGGACTACTCATTGCTCTGTGTGACAAACTATGGTGCCTGTGGAAGCAGATAACCCCTTTCTTTCCCTGCCTTGACTGAAGCATGAAAAGATGAGAAACAGACAGATAAATGGAACAGGCAAAATCATATGCAAAAGTCCAAATCCATGTGCATACTCTCTGGCACAAATCAGGGCATTGCAGGCATCTTGCTGTCCACCAGCTGCCCCCTGAGTCTCACCTGACCTTGCCAGACACAGATCTGCCAGGCTTCAGAGTCGAGCTCTGTGCACCAGGCTGGTTTGCACAGGCACTGAGGTCTGTGGTGGTGTTAAATCACTGCCTTCACCCTTCCCTTGATCTGCCACTTGCTTTTGAGTCATGTGAAATAAACAGCCAAATCCATCAGTCCCTGGGGGGAATCAGTATCTCTGAATTTGCTGTGTGTAGAATCAACACTGACCCTGTCCTATGGCTGCCCATGCTCTGACCTTGCAGGTCTGTCTGACCCATTAGTCTGTGCTTTAGTTCTGCAGTTTCTGAATAAACACTCCACTTTGTGCTGAAGGCATGTGGTTTCCCTCTTCAGAAGAGCTTCTGGATCGTCTGTGTTGTTTTTTCCTACCCTCTGCACATAAACAGTCATGGCTCTCAGGGCATATGGAGCACACACACACTCTGGGGCCGCAGCCACTCTGCCTATGCAGCTCGAGCCATGGTGTGGGGCTGAGACGCTGGTGACCCCTGCCCACCCCAGGGGAGAAAGGGCCCCAGTCATGCACCATGCTAAGCTGGGCATAACCTTCCCCTCAGTCCTGGCAGAAAGCTGGGATAGAGCTGCCCAAATAAATCCTGCCTGCGGTGGGGTTGGCAGCAGCAGGAGCAGAAAACCTCAGGACAGAAGGAGCAGAAGTGAGCAGTACATTTATGTCGTTCACAGTGAATGTGTTTTGGGGTTCATAACCCCACAAAAGCCCTTCTCTATGGTTCAGGGGAGACATCAAGGCCTGCAGAGAAGGACTGGCGACACAGAGAATAGCGCACAGCCAGACCACCTCTTCCTTGCGATCTGGGGACTGGAAGGGGACAAACAGGCTTGCAGAACCCTGGGGCAAATGAGCAGGTGCTGTAATAGCGGCAGCCTGTCCCTCCTCTGCAGAAGTGTCCCCTCCTCTGCAGACGTGGAAGGGGTCCAGGGAAGGAAAACAGGGAAGATAAAGCTCTGGACAACCTTGAGCAACTAGCCAGGCTAGAACTTTTCAGCCTGTGAGAGAATTTTCTAAAGAGAAAAAAGCTTTTGATGACAGCAGCCACCTCTGGGGCAGAAAATAGTGGATGTAATCCATCTGACTGAGCATGGCTGTTTTATGCTCCTCAGCATTAAATCTGTCAGCGGTGGCTTTGTCATGCATTGTGATGGTATGGGTGTCCCACCTGGTGGCTCCAGCAAGGTCCAGAACTGGGTGAGGGGGTGAATTCTGGCTGACAAAGCACAGTAGTCACGACATTGGCACAGCTCCCAGACTCACAGGATGGTCAGTGACTCTGGGGAGCTCCCTTGACCACATGGTGCACCCCGGACTCCTACGCGGGTGCCTGCAAATAAGATCTGTATAGGATGACAGTACAGTAGCAAGTCAGAGCAGCACGATCTCCTGCGGGTGAGCACAGACCCATCCATGGAAGGTTTCAGTTCACCCTGAAGCACTCTTCAAAGCTGATCAGAAATTTCAGCCAGTCATTCTGTACAAATACATCTGGTGCAGGACTGAACTGAACTCAGGTGGCAAGTCCTGCATTAGCCAGTGCCCTGTGATGTCTGCCACAGTGAGCAAAGGGGGCCCCTTGCATGACCAAGTTGTCTGGCCTTGTTGCAGGTATTTTGTGAAAGGTGAGTTATGTCCATGTGCTAGAAGTGGGAGATGAAAGATCAAGGAAGCCCCAAAGACTGCTGATGCACACTGACATTGTTACCTTAGTGGGACTGAGCCCTGCCACAATCCCCAAGATGGCCCTGACACCAGGAGCAACCTAGACCTGAAATTTGTTCACTTTGGGGTTTTTTTTCTCAAGTGCTGGAGCAGAGATCTGGGATACCTTGCATTCAGCATCTCCACTCAGGCTCTTTCCATGCTCCCATGTGTTGTCTGAGTTGATTGCTCTATGAAAAGGTCTTAGATAAAATGCTGCATAACATCTAATATGAGAAGTGCAGATGTTATGCTTTTCAATTTACATCAGCTCTGGAAGGAGTGAAGCAGTTTCCTAGGGAGCCAGGGAGTTATCTTCTCCCATGCCAGAGAAACTTTACTTTGCCTTTGCTAAACTGCCTCCTACAGAAGTAAACTGCCCTTGTTCAGCATCTTCTTCACCAGGATTTGTGTGTTTCTTGCTACTCCCCCATGGCCTTTTTCACAGGAGTGTAGGTGAGGTAATACTCTATGCAGAGCACTCTGGTTTGTTATGAGGATTTGAAATTACTGTTTTGACTGTGCACTTCTAGTAGCCCTTGATGGGAGCTGGCTTACGCTCTTTTCTCTCAGGCATGCATAAAAAAAAGTGCTGTTAAAACAAGATTGTGCATATTATTTTATTATTCACCATAGCTAACTTAAGTGTGCAATCAGCACAGAGCACACAGGATCAATTAATCACCTGTTTCTAGGCTCAGGAAAACTATCAGAAAGCTTGGGTATCTTGACACTCTCCATCTTTCAAAATCCGAATGTCTTGCCTGGTTTTCCTAGAATAATATAGGAAAAAAGGCGTAAGAGATCAAAAAAATACCCTGCGAGTCATACTTTGGCTGCATTCCATCAAATGGAATGGAGTTGACTATTACAAAATTGACCTGCTCATTTTCCTGTTTAAAAAGCTGAGGTGACTGCAACATCCTGGCTCACAGATGTGACCTCCAAGGCCTGTGACACTGGTGGTGGGTCTGCAGCCCAACCTGCTCACGGCAGGGCTGTCACTAGCTTGAGGTTATGGTGGCCATGGTTCTATCTGAGCCCCAACCACCACCCCGAGGAATGGAGACCCCCTCACACCTTTGTGATGCACCATCCATTGGACCTGGTGCCTGTGTCAAATTTTCACCCTCTTGGGGCTGCTGTTTGTGGCTGTTGCCCCATGTTGTGTTGCCTGCTACCACCAGAGTGTGGCTCCATCCCATTTGCAACTGTAGGCTGCTGTTGGATACCCCCAAGGCCTCCCCTTCCCCAGACTGGCCGGGTGCAGCTCCCCTCCACTTCCTTGCAGCTTTGCTTGACAAGCTGGTCATCCTTCCCCTCCTGCAGCCCAGCACATGGTTTGTGTTATTTGCCATGGCAAGTGCTGAAGTACACAATGAGTGTACTTCACAATCATCTGGTTTCAGACAGCCAAAATCAGACCCAGGAGATCTCTGCCAAGAGCACGAGCTTACATTTTCTCCACACAGAGCTGGCATTCATTGGCATAGGTATTCCCGTCAGTCCCACAGATAGGCAAGTACAGAAGGGGGCAGGCCTGCAGGTCAACCAGATCTTCACACACTGGCTGGAAAGGAGAAATCACAGCACGCATTTCAGTGCTAGCAGCACCCATCTCTTCCTCCCACAATGCCCAAATAGGAGCAAGTGCCACTGGCAACCTGGTTCCCTCTGCCTCAGATGGAGCAGGGTGTGCCCACAGGGGAGCAGGAGCCACCACATCCCTCAGTGGGACTTGCAGCCTGGGCTTTGGTGCGGGTTTGGTGCTAGAACACCAGTACCCATGAGGCTGGGGATGATTGCTGGCAACAGTCTTTCTCTCGGGCACAGCAGACATACCCATCTCAAGCCATGAACAAGGAAAACCAGAAACCTCTTACCCTTCTCAGGCCACTCCCTTCATCCAGCCCTGCCCCTGAAACAGAGCAGAGACCCATGAGCATGGGATACCTGTGACTGATGGCAGAAGCACAAGATATCAACAGAGGATCACATCCAAACCGAAGAGAAGACAGTGTTGTGCAGAGCCCACTCAGGACTGAATTAGCTCTGTGGGTTTCATGAGGAGAGATCAGTTTGCTACATGCCACTCTCATCCCTCCCTGTCAGCAGCACAGTACACAGCTTCCATCCACAGCTAAGCTGGCTGGGACAAAGCTGTGAATGGCTGTTCCCACTCCCTAAATCCTCTCTCAATAGCCCTCTCTTCCAGTCTCTGGATCAGAAGCTCCACAAAGCATCCAACACATCTCAGGAAATGTGAAAAAATGCAGTGCTGCATGGGGCATGGATTATCCTCAGAAAGCTGAGGTTTGGTGATGTTGCACAGCTGGACAACTGCCACCTCTAGGGAGAGCAGCATTTGGTGGGTTCTTTTTCTTAGTCTGGCAGAGCAGTAGCAACAGTTCACAGCCCACCTGTGCAGTGCACGAATGTTCTGAGAGCATGAAGGCTCACACACAGGCAGCTGCAGGACCACCACTACATGCATGTAGGTAGCAAAGGCTTTCCAGCACCTGCAAACAGGTGCTTCCCACATAAATATGCTGAGCACATAGTGTTGTTGCAAAGACTTGCCAGTTTTCAAGGAGGCAGGAACTACAGCAGCTGCCACAGCAGAGTACGTGCTGTCCTCCCAGGACCTGGTTCCTGTTCACATTGTGGACTCTCCCCTATCCCAGACCTCTCCCAAGTGCAATATATTTGATGAACCAGCTTGTAACACTTGCCCCAAACTGCTAATAAGGAGGGCATGGTGTATTTGCTCCAGTCCTTCTTCCTCCCCGTGCTGCCACGGTTTGTTTGCCCTCCTCACCTCCTCTCCAAACCAGAATTTCTGGGTCTTTCTGCCTACCACACATTTCCTTCTGTCTCATTGTCTCTCCGTTGTTCCCAACCCACCACAGATGATCCAGCCTCCAGCTTCAGAGCAGACTTACCCCTGGTAGTGGCAAGAGTCACCATTGCTGCCACCACCAGCAGCAGCTCCCTCACAGGCATGGTCGGTTCAGGCAGACCCGCTCGTGCACCTCGCTCTGCTCGTGGCTGCCTTTATAGAGGAGGGCACTGCCTTATCTCAGGAATGCTGGGAAAAGCAGCATTTTGATCTATGCTGGGAACAGCTGGACTGTACACCCAAAGGGATCACTTAGGCACTCTCACACAACTGATAAGCTTCCCCTGTGCCACTTGTCAGCTTCAGGTGGCAGCACTGGAGGCTGCTCTACAATCCCTTTGCACTGTAGTCAGGGTTGGGCAATGCTGCTCTTCTCCACTTACACCAGCCAGCTTACTTCTGAGTGTATCTCACCCAAACCATCCCTTCAGCTTTGCAGCTGCTGTTCTTCATACATGACAGGTATCTCTGCTTGAGTCGTGAAACTACACATAGTGAAGCCAGGAAATTCAGGCTGATTTGGGAGGTGGCACTGTGGTCTGAGCATTACCCCATGAGACCCAGCCAGGTATCCACCTGCCTGGGTGCCTCAGCTGCCTGACACACTGGTCAGGACCCCAAACACAACAGGAGGCCTGCCGTCATGCTGCAGCAAGCCCACACAGTCACTGGGTGGGATGGGACAGGTGCAGAGGGACTGGAGGGAACAAAATTCAGCTGACTGGGAGCAGGGAGCTGCAGGTGCAGTCGCTGCCTGTGCTCAGAGGAACCACATAGTCAGAGGTGGCTTAATACCTTACTCCACTCACCACTTTGAGTGCAGCTGAGATTGATAGAGCAAAATTATCACGAGACTCAGCGTGTTGGAAGGGGCCTGCGTGCATGGATACCCAGATTAAATACACAGAGGTGGCATACAGAGCAGGGAGGGGACAGAGAGGCTGGAGATGATCCTCAGTGGTAAGAAACACCATTTTTTCAACAAGCATCATCACTCCAGAATATCCCAGCTGCTTTGCCTGGGTGCTCCATGTCAGTGTGAGCATTCTTATCACCTCTTTCTCAGAAGCTGGGCTTTCCACATCTGTCCCACCTTCCTTTGGTGAAACAAAATCAATTGGTGAAGGGTGAAGGATAGGAAACGGGACTACTGGGCATAAAGTCAGTGTAAGACCAGTGTTGACTAAAAACTTCTTTGGGTCAGACTTGCTGAGACGAGGTCTGGGCCAGAAGGGACAGAGGGTCTCCTTCCCCATGGGAGCAGATGGGATGTGCCATGTGTGCAAGGGGCGAGCAGGGGGTAGGTGTCCTACAGAAACCACCAGCAGGCTGGGAGAGTTCCAGATGCACAAAGCACACACATTTGCACTTGCTGAGGATCTGACCATGACTGTCTGTTTCTTCCCCAGAGGAGGGTACACGCTGGCCCTGTGTGCCTGAGACAAAAGGGGACAGCTTGAGCATCCCCCATGGCCGGAGACATATGGGCTCTGCACGAGGCTGCTTACGTCCTGGCCATTGAGGTCATTCCACACAACTCAGTAGGGCTGTGACCAGGTTTTGGGAAGGGGGAAGGTAGCTAATTCAGGGTTCCCCTTGCAGAATTATTTCTCCACCCTGCTGAGGCAGCTGTGCACATTTTATATTCCCTCTTCACGGAGTTTACATAGTTCAATAACCTTTGGCTTTTATTATTATTCCACTTTGGAAATCCCTCAACTAAAGTAAATATTTAACTGCATTAGCAGTTGTTCCCAAGGCACATGGGGTCCTGTTAGTCTTGTTTAGTCTAGTACAAGAGAGGCCAAGGGGGATCTGATAGCAGCCTACAACTGCTGGAAGGGAAGCTGATGGAGCCAATCTCTTTTTGGTGGTACCAGATGACAGAATAAAAAGCAACTATTACAAAGTGCAGCCTTGAGATGATCAGGTCAGGAGTCAGGAAAGAAACCTTACCCCAGAGGGTGAACAACCCTAACCAGCAGGGAGGTGGAGATCTCCATCTTCAGCAGGCCATGTACCTGACCAAGCCGTGCTGTGCACAAGGTTTGTTGGGTGAGCCCTGGCGTGCCCTGCCACCAGCAGGCTGTGTCCGTGGGACAAGCACACATGGATGTATGTCCTTAGATTCGTATCTTGCAAGTCTGATCCTAGCCAACTCTCGACAACATGAACAACACGGAGCCCCCTCCTGCAAGCTGCTTACACAGCAATGCACTGCACAGCTCTGGATGAGAGCTATCTTGGGCCTGTACAGTCTTCTTCAACGTTTTTACTACCAAGAAACCCATGCAAATGCTGATCGTAATGCCTCTGGTGCCACCTGTGGTGCCTTTGGTTCCAAGCATGGCCTGGTTCTTTGGTCATGCCAGCAGCAGCAGCACTGGATCTGTGCTGCTGGGACGTATTGTGTGCTCCTTGGATAGAGGGCAGCAGGAAATGTCTGCATCCCCTCTGTACTGGAGGCAGCAAGGTCAGCACTGCTGTAGCAAAGCTGTTGGCTGATACAAGCTTGATCTTCCTCTACCTGGTTCCTCAGTGGTATTCAAATGCCACTGCCTTCACAGAGCAAATTAAAACTATATGCTAAGAGATGACAAAGGGTAAATGACCTCTTGCAAACTGTTTTTGTCTTTTCAGGCTTTTCTTCCAAGCACAAACTTGCCACCCCTAAAGAACGTCCTGCCTACTGTACCCCTCAAAGACGAGGTTGAGAAATCCTTCCTTGGGTAGGGCAGGAGGTTTTCTGGTGGCTGCTTCCCCTCACATTGGCCATGCAGCTCCAGCTGGCTCTGCCATTTTTCCCCTGCACATTCACCAGCAAGATGGTGATGTAGGAGGTTCAAGATGTAGGATGGGCAAATATGAAAGCTCTGAGCTTGCGTGTGGAGTTGAAGGCCTAGTCTTGCCACCAGCAAGACAGAAAAACTCTGCTGGAGACAGTGGCAACTGTCTCCAGCAAGGAGGCTTGACTTCTACTTCCAAAACCAGTCTCAGGTTTGCTCCCTCGCAGCACTGCCCCTGCACTTGTGCTTGTTCCCACAGTCATGGCACCCCTGGACCCACATCCGCACACTCACCCGGGATCACTCGTCACATCATGAGCCCTTATCCTAGGGGACCGCAGCTCTCTTTGCAGGCTTTCCATTGGAGTGGGCACAGATGGCAGCAGGCCAAATTGGATTGCATCACATCGCTCTTGCCCCACGTCTGCCTGCTGGCCCTTATCAGTGGTGTGGCCTTGGTGTCGTCACCACTCCACCCAGCACCTGCCGTTTCCTTGCCGTTATCTGTTGCCTTTCCTGGATTTCATGGCTGTTTTCAGCCTTCCCACTTGCTGCACTCACACTGATACTTTAACTCCTGTTCTGCTGCTACTCCCAGGGCTTTGGTGTACCAGCAGGTGCCAGGGTCCCATAAACACTGCAGTATCGTGAGAGCAGAGTGCTGCCTTGCTTGTGCAGCCCAACCCAAAGCCCACCATCTACCCTCCTGCCACACAGCGGGGCAAGGCAAAAAGAGGAGGGCAAATGCCACGCTCCTTTTCATCCTTAGCTCACTCCCTGCATCCGGATGGTTTTTATAGAGAGGATAACAGTTTCTCTTCTGTTCTTCTGACCGCTCTGACATCTCCCCACAGCTAAGAGAGAGAAGGAGAAATTTGTTCTCCTTTGCATGCAAAAAACCTCCCAAAACAAAACCAAAACCAAAACCAAAACCAAAACAAAAACAAAACAAAAACCACACCGGAGATGCAAGTGGTGACCAGAGGTTTTCCTTTGGATATGCCGTGGACCCAAAACCTGACATCTGAGATCTCCTTCTGTAACTGGGGCAAAGACCAGCCGTCATCACCTCCCAGCAGCTTTGCCAGACTTTCTGGATTCGGACCACACCTTTGGCCACTTTCCTCCTTTTTATTACTGTGAGTAAAGACTCCCACGTGTCAGGCAATGAGTAGTTCTCATTATTTCTTTGATGATAGAAAAATTTCCCTATGATACTGTTGGCTGCGAGAACATGAGACGGTGAGTACATGGACTAATCCTGCCTGCTGACACTGTCACCGGATGCAGTCAGGGCCAAGGTGGCATCAATCTGGAGAAGATTAGAGCTTCTTGACAAGCCAGGCTGTACACTGGACCACAGAAGTGCAACAGTCTAGAGGAGCATCCATTGCACACCTTTTTCCCCTGCTTCACCTTATGGCTGTGTCTGGGCAGAAGTTGCTGCAATTTGCCCTGATCCAAGGGCACCAGCTTCTCCTCTCCCTTGTGTTTACCTCTGCCTGTTCAGACCTCTGTACTGCAAGGCATGCTCTAAATGCATCTGCAGTCTGCAAATGCTCTGCAGCTCCTTGGCAGCATAAGGATGGTGTTGACCTGCCTTTTCCCACATGCTCACCGCTTGAGGGCTGGGTGACCAAATCCTGAGTGCAGCAGATAAAAAAGCAGAAAACCACGGATTTACTTTCTGGCCAGCAAATGCTTGGCACAAGGCTCACCAAGCCCCAGTGCTGGCATCAGGGGTGGGATGAGGCTGTGTGGCTGGGCTGGGTGGGCAGAGTGCCCTTGCTGCTGTGGTACTGTCCCCTCCTACTCTGAGCTGACACAGATAACATGGATGCTGGCATCAGTGGTAGGTATGCTGTCCCCAGCACATTGATGTTCAGTCTTGTTTATCTGGGAACTCACACCCACTGTAATTTAAAAAAAAAAAAAGTCGGATTTCTCAGTCTCTTTTTCCCTGGAGGTTTTTTTCTGAATGAACATATCTGTACTGGGTCCCAGTCTTTTATACCTTCTGAGAAAAGTGTTGCTAATTCCATTTTGTGTGGGACTGAATGCTGTCATCATCCTGCATTTAGCAGCACACTGGAGAAAAATGGGTAGCACATTTGCCAGCTCCCCCCTTCAAAGTGACAGCTGCTCTTGGTGAGTTTTTGTGAAGGAAGTCCCTTGACTTTTGCAGAAAAGGCTTGGTCTTCTCGGTCTGCCAGTTGCTAAAGTCCCTGAAGGTACCCCAGTGTGAATTGCTGTAATAAGGGACACAGTGTAAGAGAATCAGGGAAGTCTTTCTTTTTCTCCTTGCATTTTGAGGGAGTGTTGTTCTGTGATGCTGCATTTGCATGGATCTGTGACAGCAGGATCACCCAGTCGTGCTTGGCCACCTTTCCACATTGCCGTTGGTTAAAATTCGTGTCTCCACTTTCTCCTACACATCTGTGGGTGCAGCATCCTTCTGAAGAAAAAACAGGGAATAAAACACTCCGGAGTGTTCTGTTTATCCAGTGAATGTGAAGGCACACACACTGCTCAGCACTTCCCCATTACTTAAGTTGCCAGAGAAGGAAGATGCAGGTTTACTCATAGACAGGAAGAGCAGAAATGTGTGTACTTGATGTTGCCTGCTACTTCTGACTTCAGAGCCCTCCTACTGTACAGGTGTAATTTTTTCCAAATGACCTACTAACTACTTGGGTATGTATGAATTAACACCAGGAAGGAGCCACAACAAATACCACTGAACAGAAGGGCACCATCACCCTCAGTGAAACCCATCCTGTTTGTTGGAACACATTCCTGCAGCTTTTGGTTGCATTTCTCTTGAAAGTTGTAAAGTGAACTTTGTAGTTTCTGAGATACCTCATTTGCTTTGAGACAGTGGTATCCTCTGTTAACTCACATCTTGGCTCTGTTTTTCACTCTGCCACTATGATCATCTAGATGTGTACAGGCAGATCAGAGCAGAACTACAAGTATTGAAAGCAGCTTACTCTTGAGTAGCCAGATGCTAATGCAAAGTTTCTCCTTTGGGAACCGTCAGGCAAAATCAGCTCAACAGTGGCAACAAACCCCACCTTTGTGCATAACTGTCATCCCAAATTTTGCTCTGGAAAGTACTCTGTCAAAGGGTCCAGCCAGGTCCTGGCACCTCCGGACAGATGCTATTCTTGCTGCTGTCTGCCCAGGGAGGCAAAGCAGTGCATAAAGAAGAAATGTGCTAGTGATAGGTACAAAGGCTGAGCACCCTTATAATGGATTTATGTGATTTATATATCAAATTTCTGTGAAAAATAATCAGGCTGTGTGTTAGCCATTACAACAGGAGCCACCCAAACCAACAGAAGATGAGCCTAGCAAGGAAATGGGGAAGTGCAGCGGTAACCCAACCTGAGCTGATTTTGGAGCCAGATTTTGGCAAGGCCCATTTAACCTTATTCTGCTGATTAGAAAAAGATGGGTATGGCACCATACCTTCGTCTGAGCCACAATGCCTAGTTATAAAAAAACCCCAAAACAGATAAAGGAAACTTTCAGACTAAAAACTATCGAAGACTGTAACTAAGAAATGGTGGAGGTTTCTCTTCACTTAAATGCATGTAGCTGCACGTGTAGAACATGTCTTCTTGCCTGGTGATTAGTTTCTCTGCAGAGGAAGCTTTTTCTTCTCTCATTCTCCTCAACCTACACACAACCAAAGCTTTGCAGGCATCTCCCTTTGCTGTGATAGGCCTGACTGTATGCCTTGTGCAGAGGATTATTTTCACCTCACTGCCAAGGAAGGCACACAAAATGGGGCCTGAGACATGGGACACAGCTTGGCACCATGTCATTAAAAAGATGCACACATTACAGGACTGGATATGATGTCTGTATAGCCTGTGTCAAAGTTACAAGATGCTTATATAACCTTCTATCTGAATTGTAACTCTCTATCTGAATTGTAACTTTTTTATACTTATATAACCTAAATATACCTATATAACCTGAATTAGCTTTTTATACCTATATTATAACTTTTTATACAATGTAATAATCAGTATGTAACTAATTAGTTGCTTAGTGCTTAAATAAGCAGAAACTCACCAGGTGGATAGTTTCAAAATAGACAAGTAAAGCTATAAATTAGTCAAGTATAGCTACATTAGAGAACTATAAGGCACACTGATGAAAAGCTGGCAGAGATAAAGCCAATTACCCACAAAGTGAAAGAATTCAAACCGGTTGGATCCAGAAAGGACTATTTCACCAGAACTGCGCATGCTCTGAAGACAAAGTTGAAAAGTTCAGATGCAAGGAAGACCTTGAGCCTTCCTCAGAGAAGACCCCCAAGACCACCTAAATTGGGGAGGTGCAAGCACAGTGACAAAGAACTATTTATAGCCATGCCCTAAAAATATGTAAATTATTTCCGGCACGTATGTGATGATGTTGTAATGACATAATGATATTCAGCAGTACCTACTGTATAAATAAGCCACAACACATGACAAAGGTGGGTGAGTTAGGTGGAAATATCCCCCTCACCACCGGCGCTGTAATAAACAAATACCTGCTCAATAGACACCAGTCTATCGGGTTTTATCTTTGGCCTATCTTTTCGGGCATCAGATACAACTGAGAGGAAAGGAAGAATAAGCCCGGTAGGGCTAGGTGAGGAGGTACAGGCTCATGTGTCTTTCCTATCGCAAGAATGGGACACCCTCAGTCCTCAACAGGACCAGCCAGCACCATTCAGGAGGCGAGGAGATTAGCAGGAGCTGCTCTGTGTCAGCACTTACGGTATCAGGGCTGCTTGGGACCCTTCCCAAATTGCTACACTGTGCAAAACCACCACACAAAAACAGTTCACCGCTGGCAGCGAACTGTGCAAAAAGACTTCCAGGTTTGTAAGATGATTCAGGTTTCTTTTTTCAAGGCTTCAAGTCTTTATTTCAAGTAATGATCGTTGCAAATTGTAGACAAAGCGCTGTGGCCCGATCTCTCATGATACTTCTTCCCATGGAGACAGTGCTGCTCCTGATTTGATTGTTCTGGGCTCTCAGCAAAAGGCCGTTGGACGTTGCAATTGGATCATCAGACCTTTCTGCCTCTCTTTGCTTGTTCCTCTGCTGTCTGTCTGGTTTGCCTGCTACCTGTCCCTCCAGATGAAGCCAACCCTTCCCAATCCTCCTCCTAAACCAGTGCCTTGGCAGAAAAGCTCCTCAGCACACACAGGAGCAACCTTGTGGAGCAGGATCCCGGGAGCAGGTGGCTGTGTTGGGACACTCAGGCTCGTGGCCCTGCAGCAGGGTGACCTGCACCAGCACAGAGCCATGCCCTTGGCTCGGGGCCCTGCCCTGCGGAAGTACACTGCTCTGCACTCCTGCCACGACAGCACCAGGAAAAAAACCAGAGAAATGTGCCTGAAAGGTGCCGCACTCTGCAGCAGTGATGCCACACCCACCCATCCACACAGCATGCCCCAGAGTGGGTGAGAGAAAGACAGGCACTCCGGGTATCCCTGGGCTTCTGCAGGCCTTGAAGGGAGCAATAGACAAAAAACATAGAATGGTTTGGGTTGAAAGACCCAAAAGGGTCTTTAAAAGACCATCTAGTCCAACTCCCCCGGCATGAATAGGGAGACCTTTCACTAGACCAGGTTGCTCAAAGTCCTATTCAATCTGGCCTCTGGAATGGGGCATCTACAACTTCTCTGGGCAATGTGTTCCAGTGTCTCACCACCCTCACTTTAAAAAAATAAATTGTTCCTCAGGTAAAGTCTAAATCTACAGTCAGTTTAAAATCCTTGTCACTTCTTCTGTTACTACAGATCCTGATAAAAAATCTGTCCCCATCTTTCTTATAAAGACCCCTTTAACTACCAAAAGGCTGCTCTAAGCTCTCCCTGGAGCCTTCTCTTCTCCAGGGTGAACAACCCCAGCTCTTTCAGCCTGTCTTCTCAGGAGAGGTGCTCCAGCCCCCAGTCTTCCTCGTGGGCTCCTCCAGACTTGCTCTAACAGGTCGACATCTTTCTTGTACTGGGGACCACAGAGCTGGACACAGCACTTCAGGTGAGGTCTCACCAGAGCAGAGTGACCTGTTGGCCACGTTTCTTTTTAAGCAGCCCAAGGTACAATTGGCTTTCTGGGCTGCAAGCACACTCTGAATTAAGTAAAGCCCAACCAAATTCCCAATATCATTAATCTGGGTTATTCCAGTTTTGATCCTAAGGAAAGCTATACCTTATGAAAACCTATCAGACCACTTTAATAGGCCCTATAAATCAGAGAAACAATGATGTCAAAGAGGCTGTGTCCCCCCCCAGCCCACACTGCTGGAGAGGGAGCATCCTTCTGTGCCGCTGGCATCCCTGGAAGCAGCATTTCTATTGAGAGAGCTGCGCTGGATTTTCTGGGGAGCTGCACGGCACAGCGCACGGGCTCCCCGGCAGCGCCCGGCAGCACGGTGCCAGCAGAGGGCACCTACGACCCCGGGTACCCTTCGCACGGACCCCCACGCACCGCGGGGTGCGCGGCTCTGTTGCTACCCACCGCTCTCCAACAGCCCTCTCCATCTGGCCGGGCCCCAAATCCCGACATTACCTTCCGACCTTTCCTCTTGCCTCCTTCTTGCTCAAGCCGTGCTCATCCCAGGCACCACTTTCATGCCCTGGGGATGTGCACTGTGTAGTTTTTGCTCTTGTGAGTGACCCGAGACTGGGGGCTTCATTCCAGGGAAGTCCAGTTCTGTTCACACCTGTGGGACCCACTCTTGCCCCATGGATGCCCAGGGCTGCCATAACAACACCGAAGAGCAGAGTCACAAGCCCGAACTCCCACTCTTCCTGCAGAAGCTGACACGATGCATGCTGAGCCTGGAGTAAGCTGACAGGAGAGCTGCCGTGGGGCTTATAACTTCCCTCTTCCTCCTCATGTTTTGATGCCTAACTACAAATGTCTTGCCACAGTACCAGTGAACTTTCACCCTGTTGCACCCTGATTGCTTGTTTCAGCAGGTATTTTTGATGTTTATGATCTCTTCCAACTGTCAAGTTTGATTAAAGTAAGACTTAGAAGTCATTAGACATGGTGGATGGACAGATGTATTCACATGTAGCAAAGCATTATAGTCAAACAGTAATTTTTTTGTGGGAGAAAAAGACTAAAAATTAGCTTTGTCAAAAGAGAACATCACCAACATGATAAGGTCAAGGAACTAGAAGTGGACTCTGGTGCCACTGGAAAAGTGAGATCTCCAAGGACTCCTAACAGGTTGGGCTGGGGTGTAGACTGCAATGGTGAAAACCTGGAGAGGGCTGACATGCAGTATGCGCACCCAGACCTTGCACAAGCACATGCACATTTTTATTTTTCCTGTAAGGCCTATATATCTCTTTCCTCATTCATGCATTCAATAGGACACCTTACCTCTTTACCAAAAATAGGTGTGCCATTACCTGTTTGGATTTATGACTCTATATTACCCTTTCACACATCCTTGCACACTTGAGTGGTGCGGAGTGTGAATGATCCCTTCCAGCAACAGAGCCTTGTTTAATCATAAAGCCTTGCCTTACTTCCAGAGCCATGTTGAGACCAAGCAAGACAGTGGTCCCATGGAAAAAATGGCAATATTTTTACAGGATTCACGTAAAACATAGCAGGCACTCATGGTAGAGAGCTCCACTGAACCTGTGGAAAAATGTGCTAGACATTTCCTAACTGTCTGATGTTTGTACTGAACACTGTGTTGTAACTTCGTTTGCTATTGCTAGACAAATTTGAAACATGACATATATAATAGTGTCATGGGAAATCAAATTGACTCTGCCTTGAGTCACAATTGAAGTCTGACTCACAATGCACCACAGGGAACTTTCCCTACAAGTGCCCGGTTCTAAACTGAAAGAAGGAAAAGACAAATTTCACCAGCACAAGTCCAGGTATTTTCTGACAGCACTGAAACATGGAAACTCTGGACTGACCTGCTAGTTCTGAAGAATGGATTTACGAATTTTCTGCTGGCTCACATTGTGAGCTGCCTTTTGCTAACTGATCCATAAAAGATGTCTGGAGAGCCTGAAGGTTTTGAAAGCTGGGTTTACTCATTGAGGAATGCTATTTATGAGCTGATCCTTGTTTGAATGTTGACTGAGAATATCAGTGCCATCAGCTATGATATGAGTGTCACGGACACCAGCATTGACATCATGTTGCTCACAACATCACATTTAAACAAAGCACAAGGTGATTATTGGACTGACTTGCAGAATGTGTCAGAAAGAACTGAGAAACATGTAAGTGAACTGAAAAGAGGAAGCAGATGTCTCTGGTCATGCACTTTGGCAGCAGGAGAGCTCTTTCTCCTCACTTTGGCAGCCCACCAGGCAGCACTAAGGGCTACCAGCAGGAGTTATTTATTGCATTTGAAAACCACTTGAGTGTCACACGGTGTACTTGAAGCACTCTGAAGCCCAGATACATGCAAGTCTGCCAGACCATGAGCAGGATTTTGCCTGGTCAGCTGTCAGTCTCACCCTGTGAGACACCGATGTCCCACTGATTACTCTCCAGTCAGCTGTGAGCAAAATGCCTGCAGTGCCCAGAACAGCAAGATTAGTACTGGCTTTCTGACTGTCGCTGCTCTTGCAGAAGAACAGCACTATAAACCTTCCCCCATCATCTTTGCTGGCCGAGACAGACAAGGTAGGTTTCTTCCTGCAGAACCAAGGATGTTTCTTTCCAGGCTCATGGACTCACTTGTTAGAAGAAACACGTTACTTTGAAGGAGGTTGGATGGTGCCCAGACCTGCTTGCACAGGCACTTCTACTGGCTAGATGATGGACATGAGGAAACTCCTTCCTCAGAAATGTGGAACACCTCCAGCACAGGGCACCAGAGAGGTGTAGACTCCCATGCTAGGCAGCTTTCAAGACTCAGCGTGACAAAACCACAGCTGACTTCACCTGTTGCTGGCAATAGTTGAGGTCCAAGCAGGATGTTTGGCTGGAGACCTCCAGAAGGCCCTGCCACTTTTTTGCTTTGCAGGAAACAAGTTGAAACAAGCTCCACCAAGCTGACAGAAAACTACGGTTTACGCTTAGTTGCATCAAGCGAAGACAACATGCAGCCTACCAAACACAGCCCTCGCTGCCCCGCAGCAGCTCGCTGCTGCCGCTTACACCCTCTGCTACAGGGGAACGCTTCTGCGGGCTGCTACAGCGACCTGCAG
>VZRJ01009095.1:89508-121048 GCA_013397565.1 Ptilonorhynchus violaceus | reverse complement strand
AGTAAAATAGCCAGGTACTCATTTCAGAGGCCCACAGTTTTCTTCCAAGCAGCTTTTAGAGAGTAGTTTACAATCCCTGCTGTCTGGCTCTGCAACAAATGCATTAGCTGAATGAGGTTTAATCTCCTACAACAAGCTGCCAAATTTAAAATGTGCTTTTATGGTTCACTTGCCATTATTTATAATTTAAAAGAATAAATCAGGACTGGGATAATACTATAATTCAGCTTTGAATTGAAAGTCTTTAACAGCTATGAAATTCTCTAATACAAGGTAATATAAGCATTTTGGATTTATGTTCCTGTTGAGCTGCATGCCAATGAGTATCTTAAAAGGGATATCAAGAAGCAGAGCCTGCTTGCTGCAGCAAAATTTCAAGAATTCTGAGAAATTCTGGCTTCTCTGAAAAGCCCAAAAGCAAGTAAATCCAGGTATTTTCTGCAGGTGTCCGTTCCCCAAATTGTTACTTTTTTTAGGAGCTGTAGAACAGTATTGTGGTGTTGGTTTTGGTTGGGTTTTTGTAATAAAAAGTTGCTCTATGGAAGTAGTATGTGTGTTGGCCTAGGTGCTTTCAAAACAGTGAAATGCTTTTCTTCTACTGTTTCCATGTAGTTTTTGTGTTTTGGGATGGGGTAGTTACGTGCCTGCTGGTTTAAGGAGGGGGTGCACAAGGGGTCAGACTCTTTGGTTGTAAAGATCCCTTTCCAAAAGAGCTCATCTTAAAGCAGCCAAAAGTCTGTAAAGCAGAATTTCATGGATAGGCTTATCTGTATTTCAGGGATGTCATTTCCAAGTCCTGCCTGGCTGAGCGTGTGTGCTTGTGGAGGTTATTTTAGAGTACAGCTGTCTCCTTAGCTATTTTTTACTCCCATTTGGATACCAGGTGTGGCTGGGATGGCAAACGTAGAAGATGTGCTCTTGCCCTCTTTGCCATGAGCATCTTCTGGGAAAGTTCACCCAAGTGTGCTAAATATTGCAGTCAGGTGTCTGTCTTAGTAGCTTTTCATCCCCAGATTTAAGCTTAGAAAACAGATAACCCTGAACACTAATAATTAAAGGATATTGACAAAACAAAAATGTAGGTTAATGTATGAACTAGTGAATTGTCCAAAGCACAAACTACTAGAGATGTACTCATTTTCACTAAGGTTTAAAAATGGCTGTTTCCTGGGACATCATAGAATGGTTTGGACTGGAAGGGACCTTAAAGATCTAGTTCCGACTTCCAGGCATGGACGTGGACATCATTACCTAGACCAGGTTGCTCAGAGCCTTATCCAACTTTGCCTTGAACAAGCACCTCCAGGGATATGGCATCCAGAATTTCCCTGGGCAACTTGTTCCGGTACCTCACCACTCTCAACAGTAAAGAATTTTTTCCTAATATCTAATCTAAACCTGCCCTCCTTCACTTTAAAGCCACTGCCCCTTGTCCTATCACTGTCCTGTCAAAAGTCCCTCTCTAGCTTTCTTTTCTCCCTGCAGCTTTCTTCTCTCCAAGCTGAACAGTCCCAGCCCTCTCAGCCTGTCTTCATAGGAGAGGTGCTCCATGCCTCTGATCATCATGGTGGCCTCTCCTGGACTTGTTCCCACAGGTCCATGTCCTTCCTGTGCTGGGGACCCCAGAGCTGGATGCAGTGTTCCAGGTGGGGTTTCACCAGAGAGGAGCAGAGGGGCAGAATCCCCTCCCGTGCCCTGCTGGCCATGCTGCTTTGGATGCAGCCCAGGACACGTTTGGCTTTCTGGGCTGTGAGTGCACAGGGCCAGGTCATGTCCAGCTTCTTGTCAGCCAGCACCCCCAAGTCCTTCTGCTCAGGGATCTTGGGCATGCAAGAAAAACAACTGTTTCTCTGAGATGCCAGAGTTCTGGATATAAACTGGTGCTTCCTACTTCCAAGTTAGCAAGGCATATTTAAAAAAACAAGGATTGAGGGAAAAAAGCTCCTTTGGCCAGCTTGTAGGTGAGCTGCTGTCACTCACTTAGGGAGGGGAGGACCTATGACATGGTCTTTTTCTTCAATGCACTGCTCCTGATGCCCGTGCAGTCAGTACAAGCAGTCACTCTCAAGTGTAGATGCCGAAGATAAGTGATGAGGGTCTTATGATGCTTTGAGGTAGCCTGTCAAATCAGTGATGATACTTAATGTCTGTATTACAGAAGTGTTTAGAGGTTATGTGCTGCCTGAGAGGTCAGTGATTTCACAAATAATGTAGTTTGAGGCCCCTGTATACATGGACATTGTGTGGGCAGAGGTAGAGGATGTTTTAGAACTGGCAGAATCCTAGCAGGGCAAAATTTGGGCAAGAGCATGAAAATCTAAGAGATGCTAAACTCACCATTTTTTGAAAAGACTTGTAGTGGTCAGACACTGCTGGAGGGATTTGGTAGGTTTGGCATGGCTGAGGTCTGGTCATCCTGTCACACTGCTCACCTGCAGTCATGGGCCCTCATCCCCCTGCGGGGCATTTCTATGCCAGAAACTGGGGGCCTCTGAATCTGTGGGGTCACTTGCAATGCCAAGCAGTGGAGAAAGTATTTGCTTTACATGCAGCATCTCCCTTTCCTCTCTCATCTGGACCTGCTTTTTTTTTTTTTAACCTTTTTTATATAGCCGGTCTCTGCTCCTTCCTGCCTGCCCAGGAGCTGGGGGCATCGCTTTGCTCACAGACATGAGCTGGGGTTGTGCTGGGTCCCTCTGCTGCCTTCTTTTGTAAAAAGGAAAACAGAAACTCAGAGAAGAGCATGGAGAGAGGGCTCGGGGAGGGGGAGCTAACACATGGATTAGTTTGCTCAAATTTAGGCTTTCTTGGCTTCAAAAGAGGGTTTGAGAAACTGTGTTAAACTTCTTCAAAGAATATGTTCACAGTGTTTGGCAGGGAGCAGACGTGTGATCCTGGCAACCCCACCGAGAGCTCCACAGCTATCTGTGTGGTTGGGAGCACATCATACCTCTGAAGCACAGGTTTCCTTGGCGGGCAGGGACCAGTCTCTGTGAGGAGAATATTCCTAGCATCCTCTTATCTGGTCAAAGGGGAGGTCAAGTGTTAATTAGGCTCACAAAGTTAACTTGGAAAGGTACTGAACCATGCTGGCAAGCAGCTGTTTCAGGGACACAGCACAACAGACGGAGGAGAAAAGGCAAGCTTTCTGTCTCATGCATGTAGTGTTTTATAATGTGCTTGTTTCTCTGCCAGCGTTGATCTGAAGCAATAGCTAGTTTCTTTGGAAATTGGGCCAAGTTTGTGTTTGGAAAGAGACAGATACTTGTAGCTTCCAAAGCTGCACTTGGATGCAGAGTTCAGTTAAGTGCTTAACTTTCCTCCTTTTTGTGGAGCATCTTAGTCTGACTTTACTCAGCAGATAGGGTACATTGTCACTGTCTTGAGGGCCATCTCCACCCCGAAGGGCCGGGTGCTGGGAGTGTACAGTCCTCAGCAGGGAGGTGCTCTAGGTCTGTTGGCCTCGCAGGCAAGCAGGAGGCACTGGGCTGCTGGACTCCGCTGCTCACCTCCTTTCCTCACCAGTGGACCCCTACTCTCTAGCCAGCATCCTGCAGCCACTGCTCCACTCCTGCTCACCCTTCTCTGCAGGGTGGAAGGGGGTTTAGTTTTGGGGACAAAACCGGCCAGGCCACAACAATACTGCAGTGATGGGGCCAAAGATCTGGGGTATTAGGGGACATGGATGGAGCAGTGTCAGTGTCCAGCTTGCCCCTGTTTCTCTGGGCTGGACAAGGTCTTGCTGCTCATCTTGTCCCCATTTGGACAGTGTTTCCTTTTGTGCAAATCAGTGCCTAGAGCCCCTGCCTGCAAAGACAGATGCCTGGTGAGCCAGGTATGGATTGGATTTGCACTGCAGCTGCTAATTTCACTGAGCGGAGGCCATGGCCAGGAGCATGGCAAACAGCCTTTCCAGCAGCCTTGGCTGCAGCTGAGCTGCAGGAACTCGGGGGAGTCCCCAAGCATCTGCAGATGTTTGCCTGAAAGAGGGTTGGTCTTGTCAGCTGCCCAAGCTGGGGTGTCAGAGGGTGAAGAGACAAGTTACCTGCTGAATCTGTCTTGCTGAATCTGGAAATGGCCCTGCAAAGGCCTTACAGGATGGGTTTCCACAAACCCGTGTGCTCCAGGGCAGCACATGGAGCAGCAGCCATTTCGCTCCTGTCCTCGCCTCCTGCACTCCCCAATGCCGGCAGCAGCCCCTGCTTTTGGGGTGCACAAGCCCTGGCAGAGTTTTGGCCAGACACACACCTCTGCCCTAGCTGGCACCCGGCACTCTCCCACGCTAGCTGGGGAGTGCCCCAGCCCTGGGGCAGTGCTGGAATCCAAGTGCACATGCCACCGGCGGGATGGGATGGGACAAGAGAGAAGGGCTGGGGGATTGCCTTGTGATTTGGGGCTGCCACTGGCAGAGACACATACCTGGGATGCCATTCAGCCTGGGAGAGCTCCTGTCCACATATCCCATCCTGCTGCACAGTGGGGGATTTCTGGCGGGTGGCAGCTCAGCCTTTTACTGATCCACGCCTGTTTGTTTGTTTGTAGTTTGCTGTTTGAGAGCCTGGAATTTAATTTTGCGGTGGCGGGAAGGGCTAATCACATGCAGATTGCCCGGCTCAAAGGGAGACAGTTCAAAGCTGCCTCACTGAGTGTGCACTGGATTTGAGCCACCAAGGAGGACTTTGCTTCTCTCCCAGAAGTACCCTCCATCGACAGTCCTTTTCATTTTGTTCTAAAGATGCCACATGCTGGTGTGAGACCTTATGTCACAACAGGCAGTGTTGGGGATAGGATTAAGAAATTTTTTTCACTGGCTGTAGTTGCTGAGTTAATCATGCAGACTCAATGTTGCAAGCACATGTGATGCATCCTCATTTTTTTCAGCCTGTTCCCCTTTGGGGTTCGCAGTTGCAGATGCCAGACACCGTGTGAGCCTGCCTGGAACAGGACACGTGCCCATGTAGCAGGCTCATGCTTTGCATTGGTATAGCTGACATCTGTAGGGGTATGCTACTTTACAAGTGTGGATTGGCCAAATAAAATGTATCCCAGTCCTTGGGAGGGCATTTTTTTCTTCACTGGGATATTTCCAGAAAGACCCACGGAGTTTTTTCTTTAAACGCTCACAGGGGAGCGAGGGCTGCAGGCAACAAGGGGCAGTAGCTGCCAGCCAGTTGGCCATTTTGGCCAGTGGGTTGCATGCCAGGAGAGGGGTCTGCTTGGGAGACCCAAGTGGGCAAGGGACATGAAGGCTGTCCTGTCCCCCCACCATGGGCCTGAGCCATTATTCAAGTCTGGCTGGTGCCATCTGAAAAGGTGCTGGCACAGCTCTGAAGTTTAGCTGAGGGGAAATGATTTTAATGACCTTAAGAGGAAATTACTACTTTGCTGAACTGTGGGATGCAGCTGCCTGTCCACCCTGGAGCTGCCATGTGGGGCTGGGGTCCGGCCCTGCTTCACAGCCGGGGCGGGGGGAACTTGCTCTCGCGTTTTCTGGGGTGGAGCTGGTATTGTTTGTCCCAGCCAAGGCAGGCTTGGTGCGGCTGACGGGCCCTTCCTTCCCTTTTCTGTTGGGCCCCTGCAAGGAGACGGTTGTTTGTTTTTTTTTCCCCTCTTGTGAGTTCTGCTTCTCTTTCCAGCTTTACTTTCTTATGAGGATTGTCTGAGTGTGGCAGTGTGGGTGCACACGTGGCTCAGCAGATGGAGAGCAGTGCCCAGCTCCCGGCCAGGGCAATGGAAATGTTCTTTTTGGCTCTCTTTGGGGAGAGACTTTTTCCAGCCGCTGCTAGATGATTTTGCTTTCATTTTCACTAAATTAAATGTCTGAGTTCGATGCCTGGCTTAAAGCATGCAGGTGCATTTTGCTGGTTTTCCCAGTTAAGGGCTCAGGAGGATGACTCAGACTGCTCGATCGCCTCTTCAAGCCTGTCCATGAACCCAGCTTCCCTCCTTCCTATTTCATTCTGCTGGGGCCGCACCGCCCTCCTGAAGAAAAGGTTTTCCTCACCCTGTCCTGCCTGAGCCCCCCAGGGCTGCTCTTTGTGGCAGCAGCTCCACGTTGTATCACCTGCTCCCACCTTCTTGGATGGAGTGTGGTGTTGTCCCCTTTGCAGCCCCTGTAGGGATGCAAGAGTACAATTCTGGCCCTGCGGGGCGTTTCTATCTGAGTTTTCCCAACAGTTCTAGTACTGGGAAAACGTTCCCTAGAGCCTCCCTAGATCACTCCCTGTGGTCTAGGGAGGCTAGAGCAGTCTCTAGATTTATTGTAGCATCAGGCTGAGTGGATTCTGGGCTTCTTGTGTGAGTGTCCTCTCATTTGGGTCAGCAGGATGAGCACAAGGAAGGATGTGTGCTAGCAGCCTCAGATGGCAGGAGGTTTAGGTGTTGAGGCAGACATGGCCATTGGGAAGTGGGGGCCCGAAAATCACCAGCACTGTGAGACAGGCTCCTGGGGCTCCAGCACTGCACTGCCCCTGGATTTTTGCAAGCCTCACTTTTTGCTTTGTGTGAGAAGCAGCTTCCTGTTTGTGAGCAGCATGATGGCCTCTGGCTTTTCCTGTGCACCTTCCTTGTGAACAGAAATGCTTCTGAGTGTCAGAGGTGAGGAGCAGGAGTGGGCTGGCTTTTTTTGCTGTGTGTATGTCTCTCTTACCTGCCACTGCCAGCTAAAGCCTCCTTTTATAAACTCTGAAATGTTTTGATGTGATGCTGTGCTTTTGTGGTTTTTTGCAAGCTTCTTGCAGTTGCTTATTTATGTTTTCAAGGTTTTCTTTTGCTAAAAATACACAGTGGAGGCTTGTGAATCTGCTCTGTTGGAGCTGTGTGATGCTGAACCCAACAGGCATCTGCCTACAGATGCCGGGCCATATGGGTGACCAGAGCTGCAAGTCCACACAGGTCTGTCATGCCTGTCTGTTTTTAGAAGGGACTCATGATACAGTGACTCTTACGTCAGGCAGACAGTTTGAACAGAAGTAGAAAAGATTCAGATGGAGTGAATCGAGCTGGAAAGTTTACCTAATAAACATAGATAGGGATACAGTTTTGACTGGCAGGACAGCACTCGCAGCAGACTTTGCACGCTCTCTTGGCATTGCAAATAACATCCTGAGTCAGCGTCCTTGGGAGACAACAGCCCTAGGGGCTGCTTGCTATCCAGGTAGTCAGATTTCACTGAAAATTATTTAAAATTAGCAATTGGAACTGTGACTGAGTTCACCAGTTGGAAAGCCTGTGTGTTTGTGGGTTTGGCTTTATCGTTGTCCTGCTTGGAAAGTGAACTGAAAGTGTCAATTTGCAGTATTGCTGCTGCTTTGTGTCAGCCATAGGGCTTTATGAAGTCTAGTTTGTTTTAGTCATTCTGTATTTTGAAACAGCTTATTCAGCTTTTTTTCTGATTTTGTATTCAGTGAGTGTATTAACTGAGTGATTTGGGTCCAGCCTGTCTCAGAAATAGCTACCGTGCTGCACATGGATGCCACTGGAGCCTGGGCACTTCCCACTGACCTGCATGTTGGCTCCATCCCTCAGGGCAGTATTTGCAAGGTGTGCTGCCTTTAAAACTGATTTATTAAGCAGGAGGTCAGAGCAGTAGAGATCATTTCTCACCCGTGCCCTTCAAGACTATGAAACGGATAAATCTCTGTCTTCTACAGCTGTTTTTTACTGTGAATATGTTTTCTTCTCCCATCTTTTCTTTGCCAACGTTCAGTCTCTTTAAGGCAAGCACGAGTGAGTGCTGGCAGGATGTGTGGTCCATGTTTGGCCTTGGGGGGCTGCTGGATGCCAGCCTGCAAAATGCCCTGTTTGCAGTGCCCAAGTGCTTGTGGCTGTCCTTGTCCAGCTGGAGCTCACAAGTTGCCAGTGGGAGATTTCCTCTGTAAATTCACCCAAATGGCAGGCTTTTGCTTCCTCCCCCATTACACTGAGCAAGTTTGAGAGATTAAAATAACCTTTGTTCGTTAAGCCAGAAAGCATCCTCTAATCTGATGGGGCTCACAGTAGTTTCTTGGGAGCAGCAACTGGGAGAAGAGTCCAGTAACTGGGAACAGAGAGCACAGTATGTCCCGACAGGAAGGGGCTTGCTTGGTGGGACAGTAGCCACCCCGTGCTTGGGAATGGACCATGCTGGCAGGGCCCCACAAGAGGATGTGTCGCTTCAGCCCCACTGCTTCCTGCAGCATCCCACCAGATTGGGCCTGCTGCTGGCAACCAGGCATGAGCAAGACAGGAAAATAAAGTCCCTGAGCAGAGATGCCCAACATAATCCTGTTTGCTGGCCGTGACTGGTTAGGTGAACCATGCCCAGTGCAATGCCCTCTGCTGTTTTAAATGCACTAAAGTGTAGCATCATCCTAACTCTGAGTGCCAGTCCTAATGGAGGTGACATTAATCAGCAGAGGGATGGGTGGGGGAAGCAGGCGTGGAAGTGGGTTGGGGCCGGAGGCTGTACTGGGAAAGTGCCCACCACCATGGTGCAGAAGCAGTACCCAAATTCAGAGGAAATTATGCAGTCTCCCCTCCTGCCACCTCTCTTCTCATTGATATGATGCCTGTCCCAGGCACGAGGGTGGCTGTGCCTGGCCCCTAATCCTGTCACCACTGAGCCCCAGTCCCGGTTATTCCACTGCATGTTCCTTTCTGCCCCAGTTCCTCCAATTTTTGTCTCTTCCTCCTGCTGCAGAGCACCCTCTGAGCTCTCCCTGCAAGCCACATTTAGACTTTAGAGCGGAGAAGTTTTGGCCCCTACCCTGTGGCTGCAGGGCAGGCATACACGGGACTCAGCGTGTGCCCTGGGGCAGAGAGGGTGCAGCTGGGAATTCCCAGAGTGCTGAGAGCATGGGCAGACTGATCTCAGTGCCCCTGGAGTCTGAGAAATCACTGCGTTCTCCTCCTGTGAGAGGGAAACTGCCCATTTAACCAGTGCAAAATGCGGAGATCAGGAGATCCCTTTCCATCCTGTCCATGATGCTGCTTCCTGCCACTATGCAGGCACTATGCAGGCACTATGCAGCAAAGCTTCCCTGCTGCCTCTGGAGGTACACTGAACACCTTTGCCAGCTTGGCAGTCTCCTCCTTGCCTTCTCCAGCCTGAGTGAGCACAGGTTAGTCAAGAGCACAACTAAACTAAAGCAGCTTCTTCTAAATAACCAGGGAACGAGCCACAAGTCCAGAGCATTATTTCTGCTTTTTTTACTAGTCATGTGTTTCGGGATGCATAAGATTGATTGTGACGGCCACTGCCTTTTTGAGCTCCAAAAATCACTTGTGCCCCTTCTCAAGGGGCTCCCCAGTTGCAGTGTACCCCCCGTGGGCATGTGCACATGTTGCCTGCCCTTGAGGGGCCTGAGGTTCTCCGCAGCAATTGTGAGGCAGTAGCTGTAGGACACACATGCACATGCAAATGGAGGAGAGGGAGAGGGTACAGCAGCCAAATCCTTAAGGAATGATCCCCAGTCTGGTATTTATGGTGGATAAACATGGCTACAGGGGCCTCGGCATCCCCCCCCTCCTGCAGAGGTTTTAGCAGGTTTTAGTGTGTGTGCCAAGCTCAGTTTATTAACTGGCTGGTGCTGGGAGCAGGATGTGGTGGCAGGAGAGGCATTTTGGCTTTCATGGTCTCTCCATCAGTGCTGGAGCAGCTGGAAGCAAATAGAAGGGCCAGCCTGGATGTTCAGAGAGGACATTTCTCTGAGAGGGTTCTCTCTGGTGCCATGTGGGCTTCTCAGTTTTAACCACCATTTTTGGCACGGATTGTTTTGGCAGTTTCAAAACCTGCCACTTTTGAAACCACCTGCAGGAATTGCCAACCTGCATGCTAACCTGGAGATGGGATTTTTTTTAGCATTTCTAATACAGGAGTTTTAATAAAAAAGGGGCGTGCCTACTGAACACTGAAAATATCTCTAAGAAAGAAAACAGGATGGGGATGTTATTCACTTTGCCTGTGGCTAGCCATAGGTAATTTTGTCAGTAGGAGAACAGAACTATTTATGAAGTACTCGACTCTTGGGCTGCATGAGGTGGGTGAGAAGGCAGAGGGCAACTCTTCAGGCTCGTGGTGTGGTGCACGTGCCAGTGGGAGCACAGCTGTTGGTTTGCCACATGGATTGTAGGATTTGCGGGGCTCAGTTTAGTGTCAGCAGCTTGATTGGGTTTTGCTATCAAGAGGCCACAGTGTTTGTGGGTTTGCTCTGAATGGTGGTGTGAGGTTGCTTTGGGTATGGATGGTCCAGACTTCAACATCTCCATGGCACGGCTGGGATTGTGTTGGGATCAAAAGCTCTGTTTGTTAAAAACCAAACCAAACCAAAACCCAAATGTGTGTAAGGGATGTACGCTCAGAGAAATAGATTGTGTGTGTTAATTTGCATTGTGTTATGCTTCTCTTCCAGTTGGTGCTCTACGTGTGGAGTTTTCCCAGCCTGTGAACCTGGACGAAGTAGCAAGAATAAACCCAGAGGTCAAAGCAGGAGGTCGTTTTGCTCCGAAGGACTGTATAGCACTGCAGAAAGTAGCAATAATCATACCATTCAGGAACCGAGAAGAGCACCTGAAGTACTGGCTCTATTACCTGCACCCAATTCTCCAAAGACAGCAGCTAGATTATGGAGTATATGTTATCAACCAGGTAAGATGCTAAAGAAACAAGCCTTTATATGCCTGTCACATTAGTGCCTGTGCCCCTTAAAACAGAGGAATTGTTGCTTTACTTCGAACAGTAGTAAGCTGGCAGGCAGGGATAAGGTCTCTTAAAAAAAAAAAAGGAAAATTTTGCTTCAATGCTTTTGATGGAAAACCTGAGATCCCCTCTTCTGCTCAGGTACAATTCACTCTAAAGAGCTTCTTAAAGAAACCACTTGGTGAGGAGCAAAAAAATTCCTAATAGCACAACACAATTTAGTATTTTTGTCCAAATGCCCTTCTTTCCCAGCTGCTGCTGGAATTGCATGCAGAGATTTTTAAGGTGACAAGCTTGCATTAATGCCTAATTTGGTAGTGGATGTGCCATAAGTTTGTAAGATTGTTTGTAGGATTTCACTTTATCAAGCTGTGTGCAAAATACCAGGATGGAGAAAGCATAGCTGTGGCAGTGGAGCTGGTAAGTGGTTGTCTTCAGGTGAATAGAACAGAAGAGAAACAAGCAGGAGGTTCTTGGGGTTTTTTGGTTTGGGGGGTTTTTCTTGATATCTGGTGGCCTTCAATCTGCCTTTGAAACAAAGAAAGGCATAAAATGCACATTTCACTCAAGACAAGCTGTCTTAATTTATAGCATAATGGTGCTTAAATAAGTGAGTGTTCTTCACCCTTGGAAAGGCTTAAAATGTGCAGGCATTTGTATGGGCTGCAGGGTGAAAGGGCGGATGCAGTTCTGAGAGCCCCAGCAGAGACCACTGTGTGGACAGTCCCGCTGCAGTTTCTCTCTTGGGTATGTGTTTATATGCTGCTTTCTCATCTCAGCAAAAACTGAGATGAAATAACATGCTCCTTTAAATGTTAACTCCTTAAACTTTGGCTCGGATCAGCTGATGTGTTTGGGCGTATCAAACACCATGAATATTTAAAATGGTCACCCAAGCGACGAATTTCATCACAGAGTTGAAAGTAAGGGGAGACCTATCCTGAGAGAGAAAACCAATACTCCATTGCTACAATTTCTCTTACTTTGCTCATTTCCGGGGTGCCAGAGATCTGGACAAAAGAGATTTGTGGGGAGTTATCAGTAGTTTCCAAGCACAGCAGCCAAGATGGTCCAGTGTCTGCATCTGACTGTGCTTGTGGCCTGGCAGCCACACTGCTGAGGACGCAAGGCATTTCTGCAGCATGCAGACTGGCACACTGTGCCCTAAAATTGAGCCCTGTAAGGAGCCCTTCCCGTGTAATGTAAGGAGCAGCTGGTGCTGCTGTGGTGCCGCAGCGCAGGGCCAGCCGCAGCCCTCCATCCTTTGGGCTGCATTTCCTTGCACGAGCGGCATTTGCCTGTGTGAGCTGCTGGTGCCACAGGGTTGGCTGAGCCGTGGACCCCACTGGTGATGGGCACGGGGCGTGCAGGTGGTGCCGGCGGCAGGGCAGGGCGGTGCCTCCCTGCTCTGAGCGCGCCTCAGAAGCGAGGCTGGGGGGTGGCTTCCAGCAGTGGTCCTGCGGTGGGGGCCGCTGCTTTCCCAGCCAGGTGTAGCTCACCCACCAGCTGTGAGAGCTGCCTGCCTGTGGTCTGGGGACATCGCTCGTGGGAGAGCAGCTGTCTCCATTGCGAGGAGGTGGCAGTGCAGGTGGGGGTGGTGTTTCCCATCGGTGGTGTTCCAGGGTGAGGAAAGCAGTGCTGGTGCCCATAAAGGCAGGCAGTGTCTGAAGCTTGGTTGGAGTTCCCACTACTTCTGCAATGGTGCATGCTGGCTTGCCTTGCCGTGTGTTGTTGGCTACTCCTCTTCTCTGGTCCTGTTCTCCAGCACTAGGGCTGTGTGCTTTACAGTTAACCCTCACAAAAGTTTTTGAAGCAAATGGTTTTTTTCTCGGATGCATCCCTTGGGCACAGCTTGAGTGAGAGTGAAGTGCAGTACACAGGGTATATATACCCTGGACACATCCAGCAGATGTAGGTTAGCAAGTAAGACTGCTTGATTTGTAAAATAAACATTCTCCTTCTTCATGCCTCTAATAAGCTGTGTCTGGAAGAGGTGGAGTGGTCACTGGTAGTAAACCCACTGGATGCATCTCTCAGGGGTGAGTGGGAACACTGAATAGAGAGAGGTGCAGAAAATGTGTTAATTCTGCCAGAAGTACAGTAGTCTTATTTCTCTGCTGTCTTGACAATTGCTTTTCTCTTTTTCTTGTCTGTCCTTCCCTTTGCATCTGCCCTCCTTTTTTTTTTTTAGATTTTATTTTTCCTTCTAGTGGGGAAATATTACCTTTACTTGTTAATCCTGTCTATATCAAAGCAGTCACTGAAGCAAGGAGAATTACTGTGTGATCTGGTTCTTACACGCTGCCTACATGCTCTTCTGTGCTCCGCGTCTCATAGAAAGAAAGAGGAGCGCTGAGCCCTGCTACTGCTGCACTGGTAATGTCCAACTTCTTCCTTTCAGCGCAATGTGTTTCTGTCACGAGTCCGTTGTGTCTCCACCATGCTGTTCTTGCGTGCCTGAATGCCTCCGAGTAGGACTTGGCTGAAGTCAGGGGGATGATGTTTGTAAAATGTCTGGCATGTAACAGGAGCCAGTGGAAAATATATATTGTATTTCACTTTGCACACTGCAGTAAGCTACAAAAACCCAAACCTGATGCATGGAGTAGCCGTTGTGGGATTTTTCAGATAAATCTGAGATGAGGACACATGCCTGGGCAGGCTCTGCCCAGCGCCCATCAGTGCCACGCAAGTGACAGATTTGCAGCGCCTCCCTCAGCCCCACTCACTCCCACCATTAGCCGTGTGCTCTCTGGCACCTGCGGCCACTGCCACGTGGATGCTCAGGTCTGGAAATTAATTTTCTCACTGCATTTCAGCCCATGCAAATGACCATGCAGCCGGCCTAAAGTTTGGGAAAGGGGAGACTTAGCCAATTCCCTGAAAACTGGGCAGTTGTTCTTCCATTTTCCACTGGCCCTTGGTGCTATTTGCAGTGTCTCGGTAGCAGTTTTCCAGAGATGTGTGTGTGTGTGTGTGTGTGTGTGTGTGTGTGAGAGAGTGTGGAGTGGTTGGGGCATCACTCTTATTCATGTTGCTTTGCAGGAGGTATCAGGTATGTGGGCAAAGGAGGGAATTGTGCTCAGCTCCTGCTTACCCTTGCAGTGGTGGGGGGATGCTAGTTTCCACTGTGGCTGCTCTTTCCCACTGCCCAGTGTAATTGTGCTGAGGCCTCAAAACACCCTTTCACAGAGAAACACCAAAGTGTCTCCTGATATCTCTCTATGGCCATGGAAATCTACCTGTTCAAGTCCACTGGAGGAAGGACTTTCCCATGGATATTGTGCGTGTGGTTCAGGCTGTCTTGGTGTATCCCTGATTTCGCTGGCAAGCTCCCACTGGAGGTGATGGCTCTCTCCTAGCTGGCCAGAAACATATATCCTCACCATTAGCTCCCTGAGGCCTCATGAGTGTAGGATCCATGTGAGAGAGATGCAGCCACAGGTTGTGTGTGCTGTCTGCAGGAGGAATCACAGAGCTGCCTCCTGCATGGATGTGGGAGACAGGACAAAGTCAGGACGGGTGACTTCTTGCTGGTTTGCACCCCTTTAACTTGAGTAACGGTTCCAAAAATCTCAAGTTTTTCTGTCTAGCACTAAAAAAAAAGTACCGTCTTTTGGTAGGTCTGGCTGAGCAAACTAGATTCAGCTGAGGTAAGGGATGGGAAGTAAAAAAGCCTGGATGTTCTTCTGCTCAGGCTGATCATTCATCTCCAGGTGCAAGCAGGAGTCAGTGTCAGACCTTGCAGGACTGAGGCAGCAGTTTGTGCTGGGAGTGACATAGAGAGTTAATTCAGGAACCAGAAACAGGTGCTGGGTGCCAGCACTGGACTCAGACATGGGTTAAGATTCAGGACAAGAGAACATCAGGAAAAAATAGTCAGGAAAAAGAAAATAGCAAAAATGTGTTTGGACTACATATTTTCTGGCTGAAAGCCTAGGAAAGCTTGGAGGCTACGACTAGAGCTTGACGACAGTGTCAAACCAGCAGTTCCCTGTCTGCTGCCACGCTCTCCAGGATAATGCTCCTCTGTCCAAGCAAGTCCAGTCTAATCTATTTCTTTGTGACAAATAATAGCATCCATGGGATGACGAGCTGCCAGGCAGAGGTGAGGGGTTTTTTCAGTTTTGCTTTATCAGCTTTCTCCATGGTCACATGTGGGTACTGTGCTCTGTTCTGACCTGGAAGGAATGGCAGCACAGAAAGTTTTCCCAGCTCTCTTTTGCTGGTTTTTATGTTTTTCAAAAATGTCGGGGATCAGTTAGAGATGGCAGCCTGCAGCACGCTTATGAGTTTTGAGAGATCTGAATCGCAGATACTGCAAGCATGCCAGTGCTTTCACATTGCCTTAGGTAACGAAAGAGAGCTTTCTGAAAAAACTGAAACCTCTTGTCAGTCTTTTTTTGTTCCAATACACGCAGTAAAGCCCCACCTACCTCCTGGGACAGAAAACCAGCCTCCTGCCCTCAAAACAGTCACACTTGATAACAGCCTTGCAAAGTTTTCTGCATGAGCTACCTGCTCGCTGTAAAGTTACTAAAAAATGGCTTGGAGAGGGTTCTTTGTTTTCTTGTATTGGTTGTGATTCCCTTCCTCTAAGTCCTTTGGATATCGGAGTGTGAAGCTGTGCGGCCATTTGGGATGAGAGTCACAATGCTCACATGAGGATTTTGCCCTGTGTCTGGTCCCTCTCCATGCACAGGGCTCCAGATTGAACTCTACCAGGGTCCCGTGGGTGAGGTGGCAGGAAGGGTCCCAGCTGCTCCTGGTGCAAAGCTCTCTGTGCTTTGAGGTTTTTCGGGGAAAGATTTAAAAACAGAGCTCCTTGTAGCACTGTTAATCCCCATGTGTCACGCACAAGAGGCTACCCGAAGGCATAAGTTAATTACAGCTGGGCCTCTGCTGGTAACAAAATTGGTATGAAGTGCCCTTTGCCTTGAATTTCATTAGGAAAAGAGCAGCCAAAGGGTGTGAAATGAGGACACGCTTCTAGACTGGCTCCAGCAGTTGCTTTGAGGTGTGAGCACAGTGCACTTTGCACCAGCACTGGGAAGAGTCCCCCTCCGAACCTTGGAGCCAGGTTTGGGTTTGGTGCTGTGGGACCTGAGGAGCACTGGGCAGCTAGGGCTGGACAGCCCCCTTTCCTGGGGGAAGAAGACCCTCCAATCTCACAGCCTCAGCTGCTTCCTCTCCCCAGCCTCTTTGTTCCACTTGCCTTCATTTTCTGTACTCGAGTTTTCACTGTTCTTGCTTTATGCATGATGGTGATCATCCTCCCACTACCTTATTATTGTGTGAACCCTTTTGTTTTGGGTGAGGATGCTGAGAATTTGCTCAGATCCTCTTCCATGAAAGCTCACTCCTCCGTGTGAAGTCACGCCCAAGGCAGGCGATGAATGCTTTTGAAAACTTTGGTTAGACACTTGCATTTTAAAACCTTCATTTGGAAGATACTTGGGGCTTTTTCAAGAACCTGCATTGGCTCTTCAGCAGCAGATCCATTAACCAGTCTGGATTAAACAGTTCCCTGACTGATTTTTTATTAACCAGGTAAAGCTGTTATGAAGGATGTGATGTTATAAGCTGCTGCTCCTTGTACACAGTATTTTGTCCATCTTTGATCTGCATCCCATGTTAGGTGTGGGTAGTGCAGGGTGTGGGGACAGCTTGCACAGTGTGGAAGTCCTTTGGCTTGACGCTGCTCAGAGAGTGTGGAAGAGTAAAGGTAGAAAGGTAGTAGATGGTTTCCAGGCTGGCAAAAAACTTCAGTGTCTTTGAGCGATGCCCTGTTAGTTTCCTTCTACCTGCTCTGTTCCCTTGTACAGCATTTGAGTTTGAAGCTGCTGCTGCAAAGTGAGGTCTTGGATTGAAAATCCTAGCTCTCAAACCACCAGTATTCTTGGCTTTGTGGGTATGATCTTGTTGCTTTTCAAAAATACTCAGCAGTTTGCGAGCCTGTACTTGTGCTCAAATCCTCGTGTGGTTTTGAAAAGTTTTTGCCTGAAAAAGGCCAAACAGGTACTCCTCAGATGCCTTGTTGCTTGGGGAGGAAAGTGTAGATTTTCCTGCCCTGCTCTCTGCAGGTCCTGTCCTTAAGTGCGCTTGCCCTGGGATAAATATGCCCTGCTGTGGCGTCAGCTGTTTTCAGCTCCTTCCCATCGTGGTGAGAGCCTTCCTGATTTTGTTTTCTCATCAAGGCCCTTGGGACAGATGGATGGTGGTGTAAGAGCACCAAAGAAGGGGATGTACCACTGCAGCAGTGGCAGCATCCATCTCTCGAGCTGTTGCAGGAAGCAGCTCGTGCTGGCCTGCCATCCAGTAGCTAAGGCTGTGTGCCACAGCCACCTGCTGAGCCTGTTTCCTGGAGCCCAGGGAGCGTCCTGCTCCTGTGTGTGCGTGACTGCCCAGGGCTTGGTGGAGGGTCAGGAGTGAGCTGCAGTGCATCAGATCTTGGCTTCTGGTGCCATCTTTTTGTCACCAAGAGATGGGAACTGAGCCGGGTCCAGTCTTTTCTCAGTCATTTTTCCTGCCCCTACGGTTTACAGCTGCCCCAGGTGTCGTCATCCCACAGGCAGCATTTAGGGCCGGGCAGAGGTCTGCTACAAACGTCCCACGGGTGCTGCAAGGGCAGTGCTGGCGCTCGAGCTCAGTCCATCACAGGCATGTCAGCCCTCTGCAGCAACACCAGCATCTGGCAACAGGTAAGAAACTGCTGATGTCAACTGTCAGATTTAAGTCACTTAACTGTTTCTATTTGTTTTTAAATTAGGATGGAGAAGAAGAATTTAACCGTGCTAAACTGCTGAATATAGGATTCGCAGAGGCTCTGAAAGAGTATGACTATGATTGCTTTGTGTTTAGTGACGTAGACCTCATCCCAATGGATGACAGGAACACCTACAAATGTTACAGCCAGCCACGGCACCTCTCTGTCTCCATGGATAAATTTGGATTTCGGTGAGACACCTTTTCCCTAATACCGCTGCTAGCCCAGCAGGGCAGTGTTACACATCCCCGCCCACCACTGAAAACATGGGAAAGTGTCTCCCAAAAGCCTGTCTTGGCGTGTGCATCCCTGCAGGGAGCGGGTGGCTGGAGGGGAGGAAGGCAAAGAAATGCAGCTGAGCAGTTTATTACAATTCACAGCTTCTGGAAAGTGAAACGTAGGGCAAGGAAAAGCTAAGCACCCTTCGTTTTGCAGATAGCCACATATCCCTTCTTGTGTTTCAGTCTGGAAGCTGGAAGACAGCTAGTGTTTCCACCCAGTCTGAAAAGTGAGACACACAGAGTGAGCATTATGTGCAGCATTAAAAAGACTGCATCAGGCACTATTTTAGCAGCAAGACAAAATTTTTTTGATTGTTTGGTTTCGTGCCACTGAGAGACCTGCCCTGGTACGTGAGAGAAGCACAAAGCAGAATTTCTTTCAACATTCATTTAGGTTGAGCAAGCTGTTCTGAACAAAAACATGTCTTGCTTTTCCTTTCTGTTGGTTTGGGGTTTTTTTCTCCCCTGTCGCAAATCCCCAAGGGGGAGTTTAAAAGCTCATCTATGAAGTGAAAACTGGTCATGACCTTGTCGTAGCCAGTGGTGCTAAAGCTATAGCAATGGTGGTGTTGGCAGGATCCCTACACGTCTCCACTCCAGACTCAAGCCCTGCTTGGAGCAGAACTGCCACTGGCAGCAGCTGCAGTTCTTTCTTACAGCTAGGTGAAGCTTAAAACAAAAATTCATGACCCTGGGGATTCTTCTGCTTGAATCAAAGATAGGTCTATACTAGATCCTTGTGATCCCTGTGTAGACCCTCTCCTTGTGATCTGGGTCTGAATTTCATCTGTCCCCAGTCTCCTGGTGAATTGTCCCCTGTTTCAAGTGGGAGCTGGTTGGCTTTCTGTATGCAAGCTCACACTGCCAGCTGTTTTGGGCTGCGACCTTCCTTTTGGGGCCCTGAGGAGCATGGAGGTGAGTGGTGGAGCCGCAGGCAGAGAAGGCTCTACAGGACGTCTGATGTCTGTCTGAGATCTTGCCACTCCTGTGGTATTCATGTCACCTTCATTGAGGTAATGTGCATCTCACCAGCCTGTCCTTTGAGGACAGTGTGCTACTTAAAAGGCTGCAGCTACTGCCAGTTGCAGAATACTTGCCAGATGTATTTGAGACTGAGCCCACCATTCCTTCTATCTCAGCTGAGTTCAGGGTACCACATGTGCTGGTCCCTGCTGCAGGAAGGTACCTTGCAGTGGATGCTGGCTCTCTGTGGGCTGGGGTGAAGGACAGCAGCAAGCCCTTTTCAGGCAGGCAGGCTGCCCCTCGGCTAGTACCTCTCCTCCTCTAATGTCCTCTTTTCTCTGCTTCCAGGTTGCCTTACAATCAATATTTTGGAGGTGTGTCTGCCTTGAGCAAAGAGCAGTTCAGAAAGATCAATGGGTTCCCAAACAATTACTGGGGCTGGGGTGGTGAAGATGATGACATTTATAACAGGTAAATAAATTTTCCTCTTTGGCACCCTGGGGTGCGTGCAGGGTGGGGATGAGCACAGACCTGCTGCTCTCACCCGGGTATGGGGGGACATGGGGTGTCTCCAAGTAGGAGGTGAAGATGATATATGGGCAACCTACTGGCTCAGCAAGAGGATGTTACTGCTGAGTGCTGGCCCCCCATTTCACAGCTCCCAAGGTGTGGTGGGGAGTGGGTCCGGTTGGAAAAGTCCCACCTCTGCCCCCTCCCCCTGCCATTGTTCGTTCTCCTTGTAGCCTCACAAGCATCCACACCAGTGCATGGGCTGGAGCAGTGTGCTTCTGGGTCTCCCAGCGCTGGCTCAAAGAAGGGGATTCAGGACATGCAGCAGGAGGGTGGGTGAGACCTTGACCCACCTTGCCCAATGCAGCCCAAGACTTGTCTGGGTCTGCAGCCTTGTAGCAGATCCGTTTGTTCCCAGGAGAGTTCCATTTGTCAGGCTGTAAGCTGCTCTGTATAGTGCTGTGGGCCAGGTGAGCTTGTCTGGAAGGAAGCTGAGCAAGGCTCAGAACTGCAGGAGAGGAGGAAGGTGCTTTCACAGGACAGGTTGGGACCACCCCTGCCTGGAGACCAGGACAAAAGATGAACATGGGGTTGTGCTACCTTTCAGCTTCACGTACCCGGGGCGGTCACTGAGAGAAATCATCATGAGGGGCTTGAATTTGGAAGCCTTCTTCATGTTTCTCAGTGAAAAAACCACTCTGTGATCTTTTCTCTGGGCTTTCTGAGCTCTTCTGAGCTTCAGGAAGGGTCTTCCTAAAAAACACTTACACCATCCTGAGGTTCAGCACTTCTGTTAAAAAGACAAGAGAGGGACAGCCTTCCAGCAGGGCAGGGCATTCAGAACAAGGTGGCAGTTCTCTCTTTTTGGGGCACTCAGGTTTTGAGGTGCAGAAGATGCTACATAGAAGTGAGAAGGGAGAGGCAAAGAAGAGGAAATGAAGTACTTTTCCATCACCGGTATCCATGAAATAAGTGCAGGTGCTTTGCAGAGAACATGCAAACAAAGACAGGCTGCCCCTCACCCGGTAGGCCCCAGCTGGGACCACTGTGACTCTGGCCATGAGTCTCCTTTATGTTGCTGCACCACCATTCACTTTAGTTTCTCCCAGCACTGCAGCTTTCCCATCACAAAAAATGAGTGTTCTTCTGGCTCCTGTCCAGATGGATTAAAAACCAGATGACTCCCACTCAAATTCAAGTCTACAGCCTGAAGCAGGGTTAATGTGGGCGTTGGGTGTTGGTTGGAGGAGATGAAGGCATAAGTGAGGGTGTGGTGAATTAGCTTGGTTTTGGCAGGGGGAAGTCCGTTTTCCCCACGTTAGATAAAGTGCCTGTGTGGAAAAGGACTGGCTTTCCCGTCTTGTGTTGGCAAGCCTGGAAGTGCATTAGCAACATCACCCCTCAAATCAAAAAAAGTAGGTGAAACCAATTGTTATTTGTGGAAGCTGCGGCAGAGCATCCCACATCCGTTGGGTGTTTAATGTACTTGCTTCTTACAGGCTGGTGTTTAAAGGCATGGGGATATCCCGTCCGGATGCGGTCATTGGGAAGTGCAGGATGATTCGGCATACCCGGGACAGGAAGAACGAACCCAACCCCGAGAGGTGTGTCTCACCCTGTCCCACAGCAGGTTTAGGGGGTGCCTCCTGCCTTTGCGCTCTGGCTGCTTGGCTTTGTCTTTGCCGTGTACAAAGATTGACCTTGGAAAGGCTGCAGCCATCTCCTCCCTGTCTGAGCTCTCTGTTCCTGCTGCATAAGCTGCCCTCTTCCCCTTACCAGTTTAGTATCTGATTATAGGCCTTTACCCCAACGCTGGACTCTGGCACAAAGGCCTCGCCTCTTTTCTTTATTTCTTAAACGCAGCAAATTAGACTCCAAGCAATTGTTTCCAGCTTGTCTTTGGGATATAAACCTCTGCTCTAGTGCAGAGCTGGAAAAGGACCTGTGTGATTTAGAAGCTTGGCTGTTTCTTCCTAGCTAAAATTTGACCCCATAGGGATGCCTTAGCCCACTGCTCGGGCTGGCCAAATCTGGGAATTTATGGGACTGATACTCAGGTTGTTCTTGAAACACCGGAGATGCCGCCTGAGGGGCATGCAAAGTTCAGATTGTTTAAACATTTTTTCCTTTCTTTCTTTGTTGTTTCCGCCCTCTCCCCTACTTTTCTTCTTCCCCTCCTGCAGGTTTGACCGAATTGCTCACACAAGGGAAACAATGAATTCTGATGGCTTAAATACACTATCCTACAAGGTGTTAAAAACTGACAAGTACCCTCTATATACAAAGATCACAGTGGATATTGGCTCCCCAAATAGCTAACATCGGAGGCACAACAGAGACTTGCCTATACTGCCCGGGATATCTGGCCTCACTGATGCATTATATGTGCTGGTTTTATAACAGTTGCAATGAACCAAAAAAAAGGCCTCTTTCGGCATGCCAAAGTGTCTCCAAATTGGTTGGACAAGTGCTTTTTAAAATTTTTTTTTTAATTGCAAACTTGACTTTACACAACTTTCTAGCTCTCTGTGGTTTTGTAAGTCCAGAAGCTGTACATAAGAGTTGTAAATATTCACTTTGCCAGAAAATGTTGAATCTAATCTATTTGCTGCAGTACTCCCCATGTTGAGTTAATTGCTGGACTCAAATTTCACAGATTATGACTGCGATGTATCGACAATTACTGCCCATGATATTTGGTATTTTAAATGAGGTGCGTGCAAGCATCCTTTTTAATTCATTCCTGGTTTTACTTTATGAAGGACTGTAAAATGCTGCTAAAATTGTACAAGTTTACGCTTTGCATTAGATTTTTTTAATGGAGACAGCATCATATAATTTTTTGCTCACAGTGACCAAAACAAACATCTCCTCTATGTGCAGAGCAGATGTTGAACAATCAAGTCTGGATTCAATGAATGTCATTATTTCTTTTAGTCTCAAAGGAGGCTTTGGGCAAGTTGAGACAGTTTGCCAGAATTTGTTGGTGAGCTCTCTGCACAGGGTGGGAGCTACACAGATGGCATCTGTAAAAACCGCTGGCTTCAGATAACCTTACTTCTGGATATGATAGAGATTATTTGCTTCAGCACACCACCACCTGGGATTTTTTGGAGGGCATGGGAGGGTGTAGAGAGGGGTGGGTTTGTGGTGTTGGTTTTTTTTCCCTGAAATGTATATTAATTTAATTGCACAATTAAATTATGGCCTTAAAATTGGCTAACACTTGTTAGCAGTGGTAGGAAGTTACCATGCTATTTAAACGTTGTCTGAAGCTTCCTAAAACCAAAATTTTCTCTTGCAAGGTTGTGCATAAAACTTGAAATCTTTTATTCCTTTTTTTTGTTGTTGTAACATTTTAATAACTTTTAAAAGTAATTTGTATATCATAAACAGTATATTTAATACCAGATTAAACTAGGGTGCAGCACAATAGGATATGATTCAAAGCCTCCTTTATCTTTAGACTATTAGGCTTTTTATGTGCGTCATTATATATAAGCCATGTATTATGTTTGCTCTGCGTATTTGTCCATTAAATCTCCTGCGGTGCTGAGATATTCACAGCAGGGCTGACATCCAAATGATTTTTCTTTGCCTAAAGCCTCTTTGCAATGTGTGTCCTCTATCTGGAACCTCCCTTCTGATTGTCTCAGGCTTGAGGGGCATGCACATTCTGCAGTACTGTTCTCTGTCAGTGCACCAGGGCACCACCTGTACAGACCCTGCTTTCCTTTCCTGTGACAGTGTATGAAAGCCTCAAGCGCTGACACCCAGGGAGCTGGTTTAAGTGATTTAAAGCTCTTAGCCAGAACTGAGAACTGAATTCCTTCTGGTGAGTACTTTGCCACCAGCTCTGACCACAGCAATTTGCACTTCCTTGGCCTGTGCTGAAGGCTGTTAAAATCAGGGACTCTTGTTGTATTGGGGATCATCTTCAGCACTGCCTTTTTTTTTTTTTTTTCCTTTATTTGGTTTAGTTTGGTTTTTTGTTGCATTTTTTTTAACCCTGAAGGTTTTGCTGAACCCTTGCGCTGCAGGGGTGGGATCCTGCAGGGACCAGGGAACAGTGCATTTCTTCTTAGGCCAGCAGTGGCTCAAAGGATGCATAGAGACTTTAATTACTAGCTGCCGTTTCAGTCTCTCTTTGGAAAAGTCTTCACCTCCTTTGCTTCAAAGCTCTTTCTGGCTAGACTTGCTGCTCCAGTCATGCTGGGAGCTGAGCAAAGATGGGCTTGCATGGAGCAGGAGAAAAGCGCAAGGAAGGAGGCTTGTGGTTAAGAGCGTCTCTCTTATGCTTATCATTGCATTTAAAAAAAAATAAAAAGAATAAAATACAACAGTCCTTTTGGTAGGTCAGGCTCCAGGTCTTAAAAGTACAGGGGAGTACAAGATGATGTGTTTTACAGAAATCGGGTCAAATGTCTACCTGTAAAACATTGGCATCAGTGTAGTCTATACCAGGATGACACAGGAGAGGCCTGGTTTTTTATTTTTTCAAAGCTGCCTTAAAAGGAGGGCCCCACTCCCACAGGTAGCAGCAGATCAACACCAAAACTCGTCAAGGCTGCACTTGAAAATGCCGTGGTTTCTCAGAGAGCACCTCAATTTTGTGCTGAGCCTTTTGTAACTTGAAGAGTTGGGACCTTCAGCTGTAGTGCTGTCTGTCTGCTACCAGCCTATGCAAAGGCTGCAAAATTACAACAAATCCTGTTGTAACTGAGTGGAAAAAGGGTTACCTGTTGTAATTGAGTGGTTGGATTTGCCAGGAGGCAGGTTGGGGAGATGCTGGGAGTGCAGTTCCTTGCAGTGGTGTTCTCTGAAGATTAGAAAAAAATTAGTGCAACAACTTGTTTGGCTGTATGCCGAAATTATTCAATGCCATGGAGGTGGGATGAGCACTTGTTTTTGGCTGCTGCAATCAAAGGTTTCTACAACACGTGCCTTGAAAGAGGGAAGAAATGGAAACTGGAAAATCAGGAAACCTGAAAACCCTTTTCAGCAGAGAGATACTAGCAGTGCAAGAAGCTGCTGTAGTTTCTCTCCCACTGCTGAAGCCACAAGCCATGTAAAGAACTGAAGTCACCTTTTGTAGCTTGTGTTGCCCTTTGGTGCTGACCTGTCATTTCCAGATCTCATTGTCTCTGTGTAAACTGTATCAGTCAGACTCATTAAATGCTCTTGACTCGACCTGGCCGTGAAATTTGTTTCGCTGGGACTTTCAGGTGCCATATCTACAAACACTCATGTTGCACAGAAGTCAGTTCTGGCTGTGTCCTGTGGTGGGTGGTGTTTTTTCCTCTCCCCTACTGGTGAACACACTCAGAGTGGTACTGAGTGTAATTAACAGCTGAAACCCAGAAAAAACAGCTGCAAAGAAAATGCTAGTGCTTGGATTCTTTGCTTGTCTGGACTTGGACTGTCTGCTTGTTAGCATGAGGGAGGGTCCTGGTATGCTGCTTTCCCCAGAATGTTACTTGTGTTCTGGACTGCTTCTGGGTTTCCTGTAGATGGTTTTGCTTTTGCATTCTTATCATTTATGTATCAACGGATGTGTAATCCCGTGTTCCTTTGTTACTATTGATGTCAAATAAAAGTATTTTCAATTACAACGTTGCCAGCATTGCTCTGGATTACCCCTCTGGCTGGGTGGGTTTCTGGCTGATGGGGTGGACTGAGCTGTGCCTTAACCTCCTTGCATTAACTTTCTCCAGCATTTCCTCCCTCTGGTTGCCCCCTGAATAAATTTCTCCCTCGTGCAAAATTTTTCCCTGTGTTAGAGAAACAGATATAAGTGTCCCCAGATGACACCAGAAAGGTTGGTGGTTCCTTTATCTGTGGGTAGGGGGACAGCATGCAAATCCATCCTGAAACCAGGCTGGGGATGCAAACTCTCAGACTGTTGACTGCTTGGGGAAACAGGCCACTGCTTGCTCCCTGAGTGCTTGTGGGTTTGGCTAGAGTGTGGAAATGGAGAAGTCATTCCTGGGAAACTGATGTAAACATTTGCTTGTGTTCCTTGGCAATTTCTCATTAAAACAGTTTCTGTGGAAGAGATCTTTCTGGCCAGACTGTGGCTAAGGCTAGGCATGAGCTCCCCAGTGCTCTCCAGGGAAAGCTGGGCTTGTTTCCAGCTGAGACCAGCTACCAGCCTCTGGGCCCAGGCTGGCAGAGTGGGCAGGACATCCCCAAGCCCCTGCAGTTGCTTGGGGGCATGCTCTGAAGACTGTATTGACAGAGGGTTCTGGAAGAGGGCAGTGGCCTCTGCCTGCTTCATCCCGTCACAACTCCCTCCCAGGGCTTTGGGGACAATGCAGGGCCACAACTGCATGGAAGTTGCCAGCAGACTGGGGTGCTGCAGCAGCCTTGGTGGTCTCTATTGCATCTTTTGTTGACTCTTGAACCCTGAAGTGTTGCACAGGAATCATGAATGTTACCTTTTCGTGGTTCCAAGTTTGGCAGCTATGAGCAGAAAAATGGTCCAAGAGCGACATTCCACTTTCTCCTGCAGAGAGGAGGAATATTCTGTGGGCAGGATACTTCTGCGCTCAGAGTATTGAGGTATTGAGCTGTTCCTCCCCTCTACTACTTGAGTGGGTGAGGAGTGCTCAGGAGCCACACAGCTCAGTGGCTGGAAGAAACCATGTGTAGAAATGTTGTCTCTTGCTGAAAGCAGCAGCTGAGAAGTGTCAGCAGGATTTCACCCTTTTCCCCACTAGTTACCAAGGCTTCCCTGGACTAGTTCAGCATGTGGCTGTAAAGGATCCCTTGACTCTTGCTGTGAGACTATATTTGTTCTAGCAGAGGTTTTCCTACCTCGTGCTCCACCTGCCCTGCCAAGAACCAGGATGGGTGAGCAGAGTTCTCTGACATTTATCCCACATGTTTACCCTGCTACACTTTCCTGTTCTCCAGCCCACAGGGGAAAAAAAGCCCAAAGCCCACAACAAAAAAGAAGCTGTTGTTGGAAGAAAAGGACTAAGCTGTAGTTTTCTAAACCTTTTCACCCTCTTGGAAGGAGTCTGAAGTGGGTGTGCTTGTCCTTTTTTGTTGCTTTGTGTCTTAGCACAGCAGTGCTAATGCTGGATCTGTTCTTATTAGACTACATCCCACATGCAGGATGTCTACACACTCAGGGACAATGCACTCACATAAGACCTCTGTTTGCTACCCAAGGCAGCAACTCCACTCCTGGAGGCCGTTTTCCATCCACTGTTCCAAACATAACTACCAGCAATGCAGGTTAGTGCACAAAGGTCTCTGTAGAGTCTGAAGTGACTGACTTCCCAAGTCTTCACTAGATCTAGCAGTGATAAGCTAAGTGGGGAAAATAAGGGGTTTGGGTTAAGTCCAAAGGCTTGACCAGTGGACTTTTCCTGACTACCTTCCTGCCCTTCACATGCATGAAAATTATTTCCAAGAATTCTTGCTCCATGATTTTTCCAAAGATGGAGGTATTGCTTACAATAATTTTGTAATTACATTTTGTTATTACTATACAAGGATGGAGGTACTACTGCTTTTTCACAGTTATTTCTCCTTCTCCTCCCTAATGGTGGGCATAATAATATTAGCTTTTTCATTCAGGCTTTTCCCAGTTGCCATGATATTCCACTATGGCTGACAGCAGCTTCATTGACATGAGCCAGCACTCGTAGCTTATCTGGGTTAGTGTCATCTATTCCAATGGATATGAGTATGCCCAGCTTTTCTAAGCAGTCCTTAAACCCCACATTTGGTCTTCCCACCTACTATCAAACCAAGCTGGTGAATGCAGACATCTGGAAGTATGCTTTGCCTGTAAAGATGCTACAAAAGTTCACTGATCATTGTATTTTTTTCCATATTGTCCAGTTCTATGTTGTTTTCTCCATCTGTCAGTGCATTTTCCCCAACTTCCAGAATGCCTGTAGAGTCCTGTTGTACTACAATTGATGCTCATCTCTGGTCTGAGTTGTAGGTGGAACTTGGACCTGCTCAATACCACCTCCAAGTACCCAAGCAGGCAATGTTTACCACATTCATTTGCTGTCTATTGTATTTCCCATTCTTACATGCTGATTTTTTTAATTTTTTTTTTTTTTTTTTTTGCTGCAAGAAGTGCCCTTTTTAGTCAAGCAGGACTTCTAGTGAAACTCCCAATCTTCCTGCAGAAGGGAAGGCTTGGGATATTCAGGAGGGACAGTGAGAAACCCCTTCCCAAGGAGGGTGGTGCAGCCCTGGGACAGCATACCGAGGTGCTGGGGGTCGTGACACCTTGGGAGGTTTCAAGGGTTGGTCGGTATTTCCCGGGCTGTGTGACTGATACAGCAATAAACCAGCGCCTCAGGAGGACCAAGCCAGAGCCAGTGGAGCAGCAGGAGCGGAGTCCCTGTGTGGAGGGACTCTGCTGCTGGGTGGCCAGGAGACAGGGCCATGGAAGATGCCAGCAAGCCTGGAGAAGCCTGCAGGGCACTTCCAGGGAAAAAGCAAGGAGTTGCATGCTTGCCTGCACTTTCCAAACCTGCTTTACACTATGTTCCAATAATCAGCACTTGGCAAGGCGTTTACACTGGGAGCATCTGCCTTGCTGCAAGAGAGAAAGGGAGGAGCCATAAAGCTTTCCATGGTTGCATCCAGCTCATCCAGAGCTGGCAAACAGAAGCTAAGCCCATGTCTGGAAGCATGTGGAAGTGCTGCTGACTGTTGGTACATAGGACATCACAATGAGAGCTCACTCACTGGGTTTGTTTTTTACGTCCTCCAACTTCCTCTCCAGAGAGAAACAACTTAGCCAAAAAATGCAAAACATTGGTAGACTCCTATGTGAGAAAGAGACAGGCTGAAAAGTCATCCCTCCAGTGGCACTCTACCTATCAAATGTCTCAGTTTTCTTTTACCAAACCACAATCTGAAGATGAAAACTTTATTTGAAAGAAACAATAAAAAAGCATAGCCACTGTATCTCTCTTTATGGAATTTAGTGACCCCTCTAAGGGAAATGTACTGACAAGTACAAGGAAGAGCAGCACTGATGAAGAGAGTCTGGAGTCTGAGGTCACAGCACTCCAGAGCAGCATGTGCTCCAGTAGTGTGGGAGAAGATGGCTCTGCAGCATAACTATTCTCCCCAATTCCAGAAATACATGGACCCAAGAAAGAGTGAGATGTGACAGAGAAGAGACCAGGACTGGAAAAAATCTGAATTGAAGGGAAGAGATTATTTTTCTGTTCGGGTTGAAATTTCTTTGTCTTTCTGACTGTCATATGACCAGGGCTGATGTGTTCTTACAGAGGAGGCAGTGGTATGGTCAGCCCTGGTACTGGGGTCTTTGTGAATTTAATGCATCCACTAACTAACCATCAATGCCTGGGGATGTGCTTGACACAAGGTAGTGCAAAGGCTGTGTAAGGACATCAATGGCAGGGGTGAGGTGGGGTGTGTTGGTGAAACAAGTTCACAGATGCAGCTGCACTCTCAGAATGTCACAGAAGCATAGAATGGCTAGGGTTGGAAGGGACCTTTAAAGACCCTCTAGTTCTAACCTCCCTGCCATGGGCAGGGACAGCTTCCCCTAGACCAGATTGCTCAAAGCCCCATCCAGCCTGACTGTGAACACTGCCAGGACTGGGGCATACATATCTCTCCAGTTTTTAGAGATGTCATGTGAGACAGTGTCAAACTCCTTGCACAAGTTCAGGTAGTTAACATCTGATGTTCTGCAGAATGGCCAAGTTTTGCTCATTTCAGGTGGAGAACACTAATTTTCTGCCTATGTCTCTAAAACTTGCTTTCTCACCCAGCTGCTAGAAATTTGCCACACGTATTTTCCAGGCCTGGGTGGTTTTCCAAAGCTTGGTCTAAGCAGGAGTCCTACAAGGGAGCACAAAGCTAAGGGGATGACCTGGATGTCTCTGAAGCAATAGGAGTAGGAAGACTACAGCTGCCACTTCAATTGGACAACCCCTTGAGTGATGATGAAGTGTGAATTCAGATTTACACTAGTTTTGAATAAAAGGATTGAGCAAGAGCCCTTGAGAGATCCTTTCCTGCCAAAATCATTCTAAACCACCATCATACCTTTAGAAAACACAGTTACAGAGGCAGCAGTTGACTGGTATTTTGGTTACCTCTAACTTACGTGGACATTGTGGTACTTCTCAGCAAGAATCCTGTAGAAAGAAGGTCTCAGCACACTTTGTTGTTGTAACAAGTATTGCCCAGATAACATAGAGAACAGGAGTGGAAACTGGGATTTCTGAGAGAGGTCTACTTAGCAGCCCTCAAAGTTGTGATCTCACTGCAACAAGAATTTCTGGTGGACAAGATGCCATATAATTGCAGAGGTAGCGAGGGCCTTTAACATGTAAAGGGCTGCTGCACATCAGAGTCAGTGTTGGCTACTGCAAGCAGCAGGGCTGTGACTGGCTAATGTGGCTCTCTGCCCAAGAGTCTGCTCTCTGCAAAATTAGCTGCTTTGAAAATCAGCATGTCTAAACCACTGCCACTGGTCCACCTTTAAAGCATTTAGCTAGGGAGTGCTCTGTCCCGTGTGTGCTAATTATAACACTGCCCAAAATCATGATTAGACACATTGAACTGATACATATTAAAGCTTCATTGAGAACTGGAGCAATAGATGGGCACAAAAAGCCATGCACAAGACACACTCATGGCCCCATGCACCCATTACTGGCAGCTCAAAAGGTTTTGCAACCAGGGTTTGCAACAGGCAGATGATCAGTCTCCATCTTTGGAGATGTTCAAATGCCATCTGGACATGGTTCTGGGTGATTGACTCTGTGTGGCCTTGCTTGAGCAGGGAGCTTTGCCCAGGTGACCTCCAAAGTTCCCTTCCAACCTCAGTTGCATATGGTTCCCAGGAGAGCAGAGCTGTGTGGAGCAGGGGTGCCCACAGCCCCACAGTTGGGGCATAGATCCCCCCCAGAATCACACCACATTGCAGCATCCTGGCACTTCTTCAAGGTGTCTGAGTTTCTAGACAGCTCTTAGCCCTTGTCCTCCACCCCCTTTCCTGTGCAGCACGGGCGTGTGTTGCTTTCCCACACCCCAGCAGGTGCCTGACCCTGTTGTTCAGATGTGTTTCTCATTGCTCAGCTGCTACTGCTTTTCTTTGGAACACTTAGCACAGGCTTTGCCCAGCTTTTCAGGCTGCACACCTAACCCACTGCCAGTGAGTTATTTATAGCCCTGGAGCCTCAGCTTCTGGCCTGTTCCAAAACTCTCAAGGCCCCTACTGCTATCACGCTTTCATCACACATTAATAACAAGAGACACCTGGTACCACGGGCCAGTTCACACACCAGCCACTCACGAGGAGCTGGCAGCAAGTATAACAGGCCACAACAGGGTCCTGGTGTGCTGAGCATCCACAGTTTTAGTGTAAAGACTGGGATTGTTACCAGCAGCCGCAATGCCCTTCCTAGTGGAGCCCCAGGTGACAGCAGCAGATGGCAGAAAAGCAAATCAGAAATCTCAGAGCGAAAGCTCATCCTGCAACAACACAGCAAAGCTTGCTGTAGGACCCTATGGGAAGAGGGAATACTTATTTTGAAATTAAGCCAGTTTCCTCACTGCCGTCGCCCACATCCTCTTACTCACAAGGATATCCAAGATGAGAGCATCTGAGTGGTCTGTCCAGAATGCAAGCACCAAATTGCAAGCAGCCTATCCAGGGACACTGAATGGTGATGCAGAGTGAAAGGGACACTCACTTCTGAGGTCTTACGAGTGCTCTTGTGTTGTTTTCTCAGGAACTGTGTGCTGCTTTTGAGGGTTGACTTTTTGTACCTGTTAGGAGCTGAGGGTGATCATGGTCTCTTTTCTTTCCATTTTCTTCATCTCTGCTCCTCTACTGGGAACCATTAAGATGTACTCGCTGCTCTTTGCCTCCTTATCAGGATGCTTTATGTCTCGTCTTCCAAACACTATTTTTAATGGCTTCAGTATATCCTGCTTTAGACTGTCACATATTTGAGACCATCCCTGGTTTTGGAGTGGTCTGGAAAGCAGTTGGACGCTATAGTCAACTAATGCAGGTGCCATCCATGGCTGCCTGCCCTGTGGCTGCTCCTGCCACTTGTTCCTGCAGGTGCTCCTGTACCCATGCACTCCCCATCCACACCAGTCAATGTTTTCCTTGCAGAAGAAAGAAAACCAGCACAGAATTTCCATGAAGATAAAAGAAACAAAGGCAAGGGAACAGTTGGCCCCTTACCCAAATGTTTGGCACTCAGGATCAACAAAGAGGCTGAAGATTGCTACCACAGTCAGCCATGAGGCACAGTACTCTCAAACAAAGTTGTTTTCTTCTATTTTATTTCCTTAAGACAAAAAAAAAAA
>VZRJ01009095.1:70392-89486 GCA_013397565.1 Ptilonorhynchus violaceus | reverse complement strand
AAAAAAAAAAAAAGAAAACATTACAGGGATAATGCTTCAATCCAATAAAGGGAACGGTGTTTCTGTTATATAATCGGATTTCCTCAAAGCATTTTTTCACTTAATATCACATGATGATTTGGTAAGACCCATGCCTTATACAAAAGAAACAAGAGTTTTAAAATGGTCTGGTGACCTTTCAAAAAGTAGTTGTTACAAAACCTGTAAGAAGTTTGCAGATGGCAGAAACTTAGTGGCATGGCGAATAATGTCTCTCTGTTTCAGGAGGCTCTGGATCTAAATAAATCATTACATTTTGGGGAAATAAACTTTAACAAATTAATTACAGGAATGTACGTGGAGGCAAATAATGTCAGATGTGAGATCTGCCTCGGAAAGCAGTGTTGCAGAGAGACTGGAGTGTATCTGTGGGTAACACCATGAGCTCTTTTTGCTCATGGTTAACAGGGATAGTGCAACCTCCAGCTGTTAGAAAGTGGGTAACAACATCAGAAACCCTGAGTTTTTGCTTCTTAGCACAGCCCTGGTAGGAAAAGCACTCGGTTGCTGTCTGTATTTCCAGAGAAACAAGGAAGCATGCATATTCAAAGAACGCAGAAATGAGCAAGGAGTGCTGCAGCACAAAAATTAACCTTGTGATGCACATCCAAGAGGGAAAGAATGTCTCTGAGTCCTGTCCAGAAGTACAGCACAGAAAAAGGTAGAAGGCTCTAATAACCCCCTCAAGCCTTTGATCAATAAAGTCTCTGCTGTGCTCCTTTTTTTCCCCTCACACTGGGTATGTCTCTGGGGAGGAGGCATTGACAACTCTGCAGGAAACTTCTGCATCTCTGTGTTGCAACAGGACTATAAACCAGGGCTCAGGCTGCAGAGCTGGACACTAACAGGAGTCAGGAAGAATAACCCCTTACCTGGCCAACTGCATTTTACATTTTAAATCCTCATAAGTGTTTTGTCAGAGATGAAAGTGCTGAGCAAGTTTGGAACAGCAGTGAGTTAAAATGACCAGTGTGAGCCATATGCTCAAATGGCACAGGGTGGACAAACAAAGCTGAGCATACCTGTGAGCAGAGATAGAACTGCAGATCTGAAGCCATTCCTTTGGGTGGATGATTTCACCTTAAAGGGCTGAAATGATTAATTCCTAGTGTTGTCTCAATTCTCAGGGCATTTCCTCAGTTTCTGTGTGCATAGCATGAGCCCCATCACTTGAGTGTGTTGGGGACAGCCAGGTGAATGCCTTGCATCCACCTGCCCAAGCACTGTCTGTCCATCTTTCCTTCTGCAAGTTGTCCAGCCAGTGAACCTATTTTCTTATACCACTTATTATCCAAGCTACAGATGTGCACAGTCCTGAGAGAGTGATCGCACCTCTGACAAATCCCTTGCTACTTGTCAGTGAGAGAACAGCCACTCTGCAAGTGTTAGGTGCAAAAGCCCCAGCATGGGGTCAGCAAAAGTGGATGCAAACATCTGGTTTTAGGAAACAAATTCTTCCTGAACTCCAAGCCAAGAGCAATGCAGCTTCTTCTCTGTCCCTGAGAGGATGGGACAAGACCCTGGACCCCAGATGTTTTCCACCAGAACACTTATACAAGGCCTTCAGTGGTCTGCCAGAGGAGTGCCACATGGCCAGACAGATGTTAAAGAGAGCTGGTCCCTGAGGGGATTGGTGGTGAGACAGGGAATCCTGGAAAGAAACACAGCCCAGGACAGGAAGAAAAGCAGATAAGCCCCCCAGATTCTGCAACAGTGCAGTACAGCTACTCAGCTTTCCACAGAAACGTCTGAAACCTGCATGTGCTTTTAGTGAAAGAGCCTTATGATCACAAACCAAGAGGAAGCCCAGTGGATGGCTGCCAAGGAGAGGAGCTGGGTTGGCTCATTTGCAGAGGGCAGCGGGAACAGGTGCTACTCTACTGCCCTGATCCCTCTGGTTGTATTTCACCTTTCCTTGCATCTGCCCCAGAGCTGCCTCCCCAGCCCCACCAGCAGAGCCGACGTTAAGGCAGCACTGGTATCACCTGGGGCAGAACGAGGTGGCCTGAAGTCTCATCCTAAACGAGCCGGGAGTCAGAGGAACTTGCACAGTTGTCAAGTCGACCAATGTCTCCTTATCTCTGTTGTGATTATTTCCTCCCCCTGCTGCATTCCTTGAATAGCAATATTTGTTTTGGAAATTCCTCTCCCCAGCAGTTTCAGGCTGGAAATCTTTGAGGATACAGGAATCTTCTGGTGACAGAAGTTGCACTTGCCCTGGATCTGTGTGACAAGCTGCCCTGCCCATGTTTACTCATATGGCACCCACTGAGGTGCCTGGGGGAAGCAATGCCCCAGTCCTGCAGTTGCTAAGGATGTCGTTTTTGTTTCTGTTGTCCCATCACTTACAGCCTCTCTGTGATTCAGCGCCTTGCTGCACAGCAGTGGTGGCACAGCAAAACAGGTCACTCGCTCCAATGCTGCTGCTCCTACTCCCAACCCCTGCCTTGGCTTCAGGACTGTGCAAACCAAAGGAGAAAGTACTTCCTATGGCAGAAGTACTGCAGCGCAGTAGAAGGGATCTATCTGGCAGCAGTGCTGCCAAGCCCTTTCTCATGTTTTGCTCTCTCTGGTGGCCACCATATGGTATTTCATGTTTTGCCCATTAAAACATTCATATCTGTACTGGTTGAGAAGAGCCATGCAACCACAGGTGAGTCTGTGAACATGGGTGTTTTGGAGAACAGTCAGTGATGAGGCGGGCTCCTGGCCTGTGGTTGAGCATGTGGACAGGAAGATGAGTCTTTGGGCTGAAAACCGCATTCTGGGAAGTCGAAAATCAAGGGACGGAAAGGGGCTGTGGCCTAGTTGTATGCTTTTCACCCCTGGACAGCTGCTTGGCGTCCTGGTCCCCTCAAGAGACAGTTGCAAACCAAGTACACAAGGAACATCCTGACTCAAAGAGGACTCAATAGGGAAAAGGGTTGTTGGCACCAAACTGAGCAGCTGTGCTCTTAACCTTAGCCTGATGCCAGCAATAACTCGCATGACTAGAGAGCAGATCAGTGTCGCAGATCAGGGGCTTGTCGACATGTTTCTTGCGAGCAGAAGACACAGAATGTGCTCATGCACAGGACAGAGCCATGCTGCAGCACATACAGAACTCACACTCACTTCTGAGACCCTGGACAGGCTGAAGGAGGGACAGCCAGGTCTGGCACTACACACATACATGGAGTGCAGTCCTCATGCCAGCAAAGACCGTGCAGATGTCTACAGGCCAGACTGCCTGGACACACAGCTGTTGGGACCCCCAGAATCTGCCTGCTACAAAGCTGTACTGCTTCCAGCAGGCTGTGGACTTACACTTCAGCCAGAGGCATTTCATCCACATGGAAGATCCTTGAAGTAAGAGAACAAGTTCTTTGAACTGATGCAAATGGGTCAGCAAAAGGAGATGGGAAACAGCCCACAGGGCACCCAAAAAGCCAGGCAGCATGGAGTTGGATCAGAGGCTGAAAACCTTTGGCCATGCCCACACTCCCTCTCACCTGCCCAAATACTCCATTGTGCTGTGTGTCCACACTGCATATGGAGCAACATCTGTTTGTATCTTACCCTGGACGTACCGTACCTGGCAAAACATCATCCTGAGGATCGTGTATGTCTCCGTTCATATATGCAGTTCTGCAAGGTCCTTGTATATAAAAAGGTAGTAGAGATCTCTTGCACTGGAACACACCGAGAATAAGGCTGCTGGGCTAGAGAGCTGCCATGGCTCCTGGCAAATCTGGGTAGTTTTGGAGGTCAAATCCCCATACAGCAGTGTCAGTCCTGTGTATCAATGCATAGAAGAGAAACATAGAAGAGAATCCTGCACATGAAAATCCTATGGCAAGAAAAGCCTGAGTTGCAACATTTTTTTTTTGCAACCTCTAAGAAATAAATTAGCCTCACTTCACTGCACACACAGAGATTTACAAAGACATTGTAAGACAGCTGATGAGTCCTGGGAGCTGGGGGTGTACTGCGGAGAGGAGCTTGGGTTGTTCTGGACCCAAGGGCAGGTTCTGTTAGTGCTTGGGACAGACATTTGCTGTGGCAGATGGGGCAAGGAGACTGCTCAGAGGTTACAGGAGTTCAAAGCAGCCTGGCCACAGCTTTGAACATGAGGAGATGTGAAACCACCAGGCTGAGGGCAAGGGTCCCTTAGAAGGAAGTGCCAAGCAGAAAGGGACAGGGAGCACACAGCCAAGAAGGAAGGCAGGGGGTTGGGGGGCAGCAATGCCCTGAGGGATGGACATGGGACAGGTTTTTCCACCTTGTGCTTCATTTGAGCTGGTTCCTGCTAGCAATCCTGTGATGCACCCAGAGGAAGCAAACTACCTTTCTCAGAGGAGTTTCATGTTTCAAGCACAGCTTGTTCCCAGCACACCAGTATTGACACAGCGCTTACTGGTCTCAAAACAGAGCACTTAGAGAAACACTGGGGGGCTTTCCCACATCCTTAGAGTGCCATTTGTCACTGGTCCTGTTGCACAGGGCGACACAGTGCACTGGTAATTTCAACCTGTTCACAGAGTCCTCAGAAGAACACCCCATCAGAAGAAAACATTTTGCTGCACGTGTAAGATTGAACCTTATCTTGACTGCCAGAAGGGTTGACAGTGCCCAAATGACAAGTGGCGTTATTTCTTTTCCCAGTCCACGGAGAGGGATTGCCTCTCCATTTGTAATTGGCTTGGTTTTGGCCGCCCTGAGCAGAGACATCGAATCTCTTCTGACACCCAAACTCTGCACAGTGACTACGGAGGATATTCACTGCGTGCACAGCCTGGGCAGGGGGGCCCAGCATGGGTGGGTGCATGACGGATAAAGTCTTGCCTTTCCAGACAGACTTTCTCCTGACTCTTCTCTTTAAAAGCAGATGATCACAGGCCAGGGCTTCACGGTGACCTGCATGAGGGTTTTATGCCCTCTGACTCCCACAGACACAGAAGGCAGAGTTTGCACTGCTGCTGCTAATGATAATTTGCAGGTCTCTGATCAGTGCATGGCCTCAGTTGCAGTGGGACATGTCCAGAGCCCAGAGTGGTTCTTGCTAGTCCTTCACACTGGTGGCTCCTGCTCTCAAGTTGCAGCTGCAAAGACAAACACAGTTATCTCTGTGCCTAGGGGAGAACCATCCTTCGGCTCTCCTGCAAACCAAGAAGTTTGAGCCAGTGTGTATCTGGACACAGCTTTTTGCACACTTGCACAGCCCCAGCCAACACATGGCAAGTGCACAAGCAGATATGCTTGGAAGAAGCTGAGAGGAGCTTCATGCTAAGCAGAGCAGTCATCCTTCAGATGGGCATGGGCAACCCCTATTCTTCAAAAGGGATCCCCACATTTAGCTGTGAGAAAAACTGATTTGATCCTCTCGCTGATATATTTCCTGCTCTCCAGGTAGCTCAGACCTTATACACATTACTCTCCCCTGCCCCAGCATTGCCTTTTTTTGTGCCATGCCCAGAGTAAAGCTCCCAGCCACTGCAGCAGGGAAATGCTGACTCAGGCCTGCAGGCTGCCATGGAAACCATAGTCATCATGCCTGAAATGCCATCATACTCCCTTCTGCAAACCAACCTCTGACCTTTTACCAGCCTGGATAAAAGCCAGCTGTGGGGCAAACCCCTGCCTGGGAGTCACAGCTTCAACTCACTGGCAGCAGCTGAAACCGCAGGGAGAGACTCAACCTGCCACTGCTGCCCGTGGGAGACAGTGAGAAAGCCCCATCCCTGCCATCATCTCTCCTACCAGCCCTGTGTGGGCAGGCACAGCAGGAGGGCAAACAAGGCTGGTCTAAACTTCAGGAAGCCCTTTTTCTGTTTCAGCTGCTGCCCCTCCACAGACTTGAGTACTGGGTTTCCTTGCTACTTCCCCATGCAGTCTGAGTCACAGATGCCTCCCTGCCCCAAAGACTCCTTCCCAATAGGTGCACAGTGCTTTGTGGCCTCACGTCTCGCTGCTGTCCCTGTGTGCCCAAGGAAGAGGACGTGTGGGAAAGGTGCATGCACATGTTTACTTTACCAGAATTTGAGGAAAGACTTGGCACAGAGGAACTGCTGTTTGGATGCAACGAAAAGCTGCTTCCCTGCAGAAGGGATGCAGGCAAGTACCAGAGGGCTGGTAGGGTCTCTGGTCTTGGAGATACCACAAGCACAAATTGATAAGGGTCCAAACAGCTGGACGTGACATTGGGGTTAGCCTGCTTTGAGCAGGGAATATGTAAAGAGCACTCCAGGTCTCACTTCTGATTTGTTCTTCTGACTTCTGCTAGCATGAGCTGGCTGGTTGTCTAACAACCAAGCTGGTTGTTTCTGAAATACGTGTTCTGTGGAAGATCCCCATTCCCTAAATTCAGGACTGTAACTTGCACAACACCCAGCTCCCTTCCTCCCACTGCTGTGACTGAAGCCAAGGAGAACAACTTAGGGGTGTTGGTTGACAAGAGACTCAACAGGACCCAGCCATGTGCATTCACAGCCCAGAAAGCCAATTGTATCCTGGGCTGCATCCAAAGCAGCACGGCAGCAGGGCAACAGAGAGGATTCTGCCCCTCTGCTCTGTTCTGGTGAGACCTCACTTGGAACACTGCATCCAGCTTTGGGGCCCCAATATACAAAGGCCACGGACCTGTTGAACTGACTCCAGAGGAGGCCACCAAGATGATCACAGGGGAAGAGCACCTCTGCTATATATACAGTCTGAGAGAGTTGGGGTTGTTCCACCTGAAGAGAAGGCAACTCCGGGGTGACCTTGTAGCAGCCTTCCAGTACCTAATGGGGCTACAGGAGAGCTGGAAAGGGACTTTTTACAAGAGCATGTAGTGATAGGACAATGGGAAATGACTTTAAACTGAAAGAGGGCAGGTTCAGACTAGATATTAAGAAGAATTTACTAACTGTGAGGGTGGTGAGGCATTGGAACAGGTTGCCCAAAGAAGTTGTGGATGCCCCAGTCCTGGAAGTGTTCAAGGTCAGACTGGATGAGGCTCTGAGCAACCTGGTCTAGGGGAAGATGTTCCTGCCTAGGGGGGTTGGGTTGGGGGGAGGGGCGGCGAGACTGATCTTTAACTTCCCTTCCAACCCAAACCATTCTAAGATTCTGTGATGTCCCAGCCTAAGTCACTCATGCTACTTTAATACTGCAAAGATGCAGGATACATCCTACAGAGTGACTATTCTCTGTTGGTGCTGAAGTTACCAGCCACAGCAAACCTACCAGGAGAGACGTTCTCATGATTTAGCCTGCTTGCCTTCCCCAGAGAGACAAACGAGGGACAACAGCTGATGTCACCACCTTTCAGCGTATGGGGATGTGACCAAGAAAGACAATTAGTTCACAGCGCCTGCAAAAGCCCAGCCTGCAGCGTCCTCCAGCTTTAGGACCCGAGGTGGTTCATTAACACCTCATGGATTTAGTCTTGGCTGCCTCCCGCAAGGGGCCCGTGAATCATCTGCAAATGTGAGGGTGCAGGGAAAGAGAAAAGGCCACAAAAACATCACTCCAGGGGTTGAGCCTGTGAAAAAGTAACCTGGGCACCTCCCAAATACAATTCATCTCAGGTACAGCCTTTACGGAAGACTGAACGCATCCCACCCCTGCCCCAACTCTCGCCGCTTCACTTTGGCTTCTGGAGGTTTAGCCTCCTGCCTGAAAACACAGGAGATGGGCAGAGGCATCTCTGGGTGAAGCCCCACCCGCGTTTTTCTGCTCCATTTCCAGAATGACTGAAGGAGGAAAGCGGTCTGGCTCTAGCAGGGTCTGGCCCTTCACTTTGGGGTGTCTCCCGTTGGTGTGTCCCAAGCTGAGTTATACCCGGGCAGCACCCTCCACCCCTGTACCCCACCACAGGTCCGACTCATGCACCAGACCCACTGGGGACAGAGACCCAGCCCAGACCCTCCATTACGTGCTTAGCTACCACGTAATGTCTCTCTGCACCAGCATTTCTTCCCGCCACGTCTCCTAAGTTCAAGCCGTGCCTGTGGGCAAACCGCTCTACCCTAGCTCACCAGAGCTTCATTCCCCACTGTAAACTGACTCCTCCCCGGTCTGCTCCTTCTTTGGTCTCTCAACCCTAGGAATCCTGACCCAGGGATGCCCAAGCCATTAGATGTGCTGAGTGTAATTAATCACTCATGCTGATTATGCATTCCTGGTTGACTAATAGCCCCAAAACCAAACACCCATCTGTGTTCACATTTAAACATAGAAATACTTTTCAGACCTGGTGCTAATAAAAGTTACTAATTTGCATTTGGGAGAACAAGAGGAAGACTGAAGAGGAGAAAAGGAGAGGTGGTTCTTGTGTAAGCAAATCTTTCTGTCATAAAATGCCTGGTTAGCTCTTGAGTCCTGTCGTATCTGAGTGCAGAGAGGAGACAGATGTTGCTGATGCTCTGCTGTACAAGCTGTTGGTCCAAAATGTGTGCCTGGACCTGATTAAACTGAAATCTTATAGCTTCTCTAAAGTATTCCATCTATGGTAATGTGAATGCACTAGACAAAAGAGTCCAAAGAAGAAAAATCTTTGCCATTCTGGCATTTTTGGACTAAGAATAACTACCCACAGAAAAAACTTCAGACCAAGGCTCTTATTATAATACCAAAGACCCCTGTCTTCCATCCCCTCGCTGAGCTTGCTTGTACGTGAGAATAAATACAAAAATCAGAACAAAAGGAGAAATTTAATTACTATGTTTGGGAAATTCTTGTTGGAAAAATAAAGCAGTAAGGAGCTTCTTTGTTAGCAAAGAAACTGCTGCTTCTTTTGTGAACAGCTTCAATGTGGTCGTTGGTTGCACATGAGTAAGTGATTATCCTGTTCCAATAACATCCAGGAAACTCTGAAAAAGCGCAAGACATAATGCCATTGCAATGTCTTAACAAATCAAATTTCTAACCCCTGCCGTCAGAGTTACGGTATTTCTGGGACTACAACACAAAGTAAGGGCAGAGCTATAAAGATCCCCCTTTAGGGGAAATAAGTAACTTCTGCTAGTGTTTAATGCCGCACCAACAGCTTAGGGCAGAGACTGTTCCAGCCGTTTCAGCAACCCTGCTTCATGCAACATGAGATGGCACCAGAGTAAGAAAGCCACCCAGCAGGAGCCATGGTGGTATTGGAAAGAGCAACACTGGAAACACGCTGTGGCCAAGGACCCCAGGCCTTCAGGGAAAATGCCACCTAGCAGCAGCAAAATATAAGAACAAGCTGAAGGACAGTAGACAGTGCCAATAACCTGCCATTTTGACTTAGAAAAGAATAGGCTGTGTTGCAAGGCTCATCCTAACCTTTACCTTACCAGGATGCTGGTAGTGATGGGCCTGGGATGAAGCAGAAAGGACGGTGCTGTTGGTACCCTGCTCTCACAGCTGCTGCATCCAGGCAATGAGTTATTTAGGCCATGCCAGCAAGCTGTGTATTATTCACTCCAGTGCCTACCATACAGCAAGACGTCTTGCCTGCTGTTTTCTGCTAGCATGCCTGCACACTTCAGTCTCCCTGCTGAAACACATGGGTTTCCACCACTCTGACTACCTGTAACCCCAGCAGTTTTGTGAAGGGCTGCAAAGGAATCTTCCTTGAACTTCGCCAGCATCATTATCCATTTCTCCCTACTGTAATGTACCATCTTGAAAAGCTTCTTGGACTCACAGCTATATAAGACTCTCCAACACTCCTCCACTAGACTGGCTGTGGTCCTCTCTGTATGGCTCAGTAAGCAGTTTGCATTATACACAATGAAAATTACTTTTGGCCCATGTTCCAGCTCTTTTCACAGTTACCTGCAATTCCTATCCACCAGTCACTTCTCAGCCTGGAACAATGCTCAGAGTTGTTGCTCCCTCGCCCCTGTGCACCAGATGCCGCAGACACTTTGCTTGCTGAGTTTTGTAAAAGTCCTGGTGGTCCAGTCCTTCCATTTAGAGGCATCCCTCTGGACTGGGGCTGTGCCTTTCACCATGTCAGCCTCTCCCTCATAATGATTATTTCCAGCACTATAAAAACCAGAAAAAGAGTATGTAAGTATTTATCTGCATATATATGTATGTGTGGTGAGAGAGACGTATAACATTCCTGTTTTCTAGAACTTAATCTTTTGTCTACAGACATGTGCTGTTGCACTTCTGTTTTTTTAATGTTCCCTGGCAAAGGAATACTTCCACTAAAAGCAATAAATATAAAAATACTCAATGAACAAAAGAGTTCAAAACAGGAGCCAAAGTTTTCTTGAGGTTCCTACCTGCAGAAGCCAGTAACCATCTGGGACCATTATTGGATCCTCTGCCAACTCCACGGCCCCTGTGTGTTGGAGTGCTGCTGTGACTTGGCCAACGAGTACAAAAGGCCCCCGGTGATCAAAGGACTGATACTGGGTGGCAACCTGCCCTTTTGGTAAAGCTCTTCTAGGGTGGCAATTAAAGAAAGAGGCTCTGTACAACCTTCCTATCACAACAATACTCCAGCTATGGCAAATTTGTTCTCAACAAATTCTTGTTTAGAGGAACATGAACTAAATCTAAGTAAATCTGCCATTACAGCAGAATCCCGTGAAAATTTAGGTTGACAGGGAACCTCTGGAGGTGCCCAGATTCAAAGCCCTGCTCATAGGAAGGACAGCTTCAAGGGTTTGCACAGCGAAGCCGGGAAGTCTCAAAGGTCTCCAGTAGGTCACCTCTCGTTGCAGTGCAAACATCAGACACACAACCAGCAGTCACTGCATGGTGTGCCTCATCAGACACCCTCAGCATAGACAGGCATGGTGGGTGTGCTTATGGCCACTTTGCAAGCACAGGAATCCACCACCCGAGCTGCCACAACTTGGATAAGCAAAGGTACAGGGCACCAGGAAGGGAGAAGGTCTCCATCCTTGGGGAGCAGTTCTTGGACGTGGCTGCACAAACCCGCAGCTGTCCTGACCTCATTTTGGGGGGAGACGCGCCATGTGTCAGGGCAGGAGACCTTCAGAAGGCCGTGCTGGTTCCTGTGCTGCTGGGGCCCGTGCGACCTTATGCGTCACCCTGGGCTCAGCCGCGGCCCCTGCCATTCTCTGCAGGTGAGGGCAGGAGGAGTTGTGTGTACACCAAGGGGGCACCGGGGGCTGCCCGGGCTGTTCACCTCCACTGCCCCAGGGACATCTCCAGCCCCTGCCACCTCTGAGCTGAGCTGCTTCAGATGACTCATCCCTGGTTTGAATGGAGGGTGTGAACTGGAGACCTCCAGAGGTCCCACCACCACCAGCACTGCTGGGAGTCTGAAACCATTCAGTTTAGACAATTAGGTCATAAAAGCAGTGGTGAAGGTGTCTTACGAAGTTACTCAATGAAGCGCAAAACTTCGTCTGTGGTACACAACTGAAATTAAATCACTAGGTATCACCTACAGCTTCCCACATTGCACAGATAAAAGAAAATCCTGCCTAGGTGCAAATGCCCGCAAAGTTTGTCTTTGTTCTGAGATGGGTGCAAATTGACTCACCCTGGCAGCTGGGCGTTCCCACCTTGGCTTAGAGGATATTCCGCAGACAAAGCTGACAACTCAGAAATTGCTTTTCTTTTTCTGAACGTCAAGTAGCTGGCTTTCCTCCCTTTGCCGGGAGGAGCTGGGCTTCCATCACTCGGACTTGGGGTTGTGACTACGAAAACAGTAAGAGGAGGGTGCCAGCAGATATTTCCAAGACTCTCAAACTTTGGCTTCAGCCCCTGTGAGGTATGTGTGTGTGCTTCCCAGTGACAGGGACAGGATACTTGGGGATATCATCCAGCCACCCTGCTGCATGATGATATTACAGATATTGATTAAAAAATAAACAAACAAACCACTTGTAGTTGGAGGGTTATGCTAGTCAATTAATTGTGCCTTGTTCTCTCTGAGGTTTCTTATGGTCAGGCTACACATAAAGCAACAGAAGGATGCCAGTTCCCGTGCTGCCTCCACAGCCAAGCAGCAGTACAGGCTGCTGGAGTGTCTCTGCCCTGGTGGCTGTCCCACTTGTCAGCCCATCCCTCTCTTGCCGTCTGGGAAGAAAGTCTGGTGAGTTTCCCCCTTGGCCAGGCTTCTACCCAAAGGGTGAGAGGAGCTGTGGTTGTTGTGCATTCCCTTAACCCGGAAGAAAGCACCCTTCTCCAGCTGGACACTGCCCATCCTAAGGGATAGCAGCTGGTCTCCTGCACTGTACCCCACAAGAAACAGCCAGAGGTGGAGACATGGCCAAAAAAGGGCAGGCAGCTTGGACATTTTGAGGCACCGAGACTGCTTTTGTTAGAAGTACCAGGGAGGAATGGCCTGAATGGAGAGCTCTTGTTCCTGCAAGAACAAGAAATTCCAGCTACCTCGATGGTTTCTTGCCATGGCACAAAGGCAGTGTGGTGGCCAGTGCGTGCTATCAAACCCCAGCCCTCCAGGTCTGCAAACCGAGTGCAGATTTGGCCTTGCCGTGCTGTTAGACAGTTTGTTTTTCCCCAGAGCCAAGCCCCATCACGGGCAAAGGTATTTCACACTGGTGACAGAGCAGTGAGACCACTGCTCCTGAAGAGCAGACCGAGTGTCTAGCTGGTGCTGATGATCTCAAGGCAGGGATTGGGACTGGGGCTAACTCTGAAGAAAGGCTGCCGCCTGCCAAGCCACAAACACTGTTTCCTGTCCCTTCCTTACTTCTACTGCTCATTTTACTGCCTCTTGCCTCATTTGTAAAACCATCCAAGAGCCCTGCCCAAGATTACAGCTTGGAAGCGTAACACGTCCTGCAAGTTAAATATACTCAAATCCTACCAAACGTCACCAGGGAGTGTCAGTACTCATGATGAGTCTACAGTTACACAGAAATTAGTCTTCTCACAGTTCTCCTTTGTCTGCAGTCCTTAAAAATGAAAGATGAATGCACTGAATAAATTTTTGCCTGTGAATAATAGCTTTTCAGCCTAATTTTTAATTTCACTTTTAACCTTGAAGTAGTTTTGACATGACTCACACGTTAAAATCACTCAAATGGGTTGGAAAATCCGGCTTCTAAAATAAATCTGTAACATGGTCTCCCCCTCCAAGATAATACAGCTGAAGTACACCATACCACATTTTGCTTTCAGGAGGCCTCCTCTGCTCTGTATGCATCCAAATCGATGCCTGTCTGTCCTCATATCACAAGTTGGTTTAGGACTTCAAAACCCATGCAGATAAGAAGCATAGCAGGCACCTCTGTGAAAACTATGCAGGGGTGCCTGCAGCTCTATTGATTTAATGCATCCTGTGCCCTTGCACTGGTGCATAGATGCATACATGGCTTCTGCAGACATTTTCTGCTAATTGCATGTGGAAACACTGCCTGGAAACTGTCCTCTCTGGGAACTCCAGCAACTGCCTGCCATCTGCCAGCTGTGCTGGATCTCCCCACCCCCCTCACTGCAAATGGCAGAAAACCAACCTGCACAAAGCAGTGCTAGCATCCCTAACCAGCCTCAGGTCAGCTAGCTGCTCCTCGCAGCCTGGGCAAGGTGCCCAGTGCCTCCAAGATGCCCAAGCCAGAAGTCAGCTGGGCAGATGAACTCAGATGAAGCCAGTGGGCAGTCTGAGCATGGGCCCTTTACATGCTGCTGCAGACCCCCATGTAGGTGCATGTGAGGAGCATGAGGCAAGGTGGAGACTCCCTATCACTGGCTGTTTACCCAAACTAGAGCTCAGCCCCTACTGCAGCCAGATTCCGCCCTCACAGCTATGAGGGAGGCTTGGTATGAAACAGGATATGAGACATCCAGCCTAAGGACTGTAGGTGGTCACTAAATGTAGGTGTAAGAAATCTCTGACCACACTTGGGCCATCCTTTCACCTCTCAAAAGGAGAAGTAAGAATGACTCCAGCTCTAAATACACTCTCTGCAAGTCACCTCTTGCAGCAAGGCCACCTTCCACGGAAAGAGTGGTTCCTGCTGCTCACCCTGGATCCCTGCCCAAGAGAGGAGGAAACCCTGGGCAGTTCTCAGGACCTTTGCCAACCCACTGCACACACATCAGGTGGAAAGGGGATTTCAACCCATCCCAAGGAGAGGTAAGAAAAAGCTCATAACTAATATCAACTGGGAATGGTTGCTGTGTTTTGGGAGGAAGGCCTGTCACCTGACAGGATCTCAGCAGGTTTGAGGAATGTGCCAGAAGCAACCTTGCCAAGTTCAGCGCAGGAGAGGTGATTCTTCCTCACCACTTAGTGCTGCAGAACACTCATCTCTCTACTGCACCCTGCAGTTTGGGCCTACCCAGTACAAGGAAAACACTGACAAACTGGAGAGAATCCAGTGGTGGTGATGAATCTGCAAAGAATTCGGGGTGGTGATGAATCTGCAGAGAATCTGGGGTGGTGATGAAGCTGCAGCACAGGGCATATCAAGAGACATTGAGGGAACTGGGCTTCTGCAGCCTAGAGAGGAGACAACTGGGGAGTTCTCACAGGCGTCATCCACTTCCATGAATGGTGGTCATGGAAAAAACCGACTCTTCTAGGGGCAGACAGTGACAGGACATGGGGCAACAGCTACATGCTGCAGGACGGGACATTCCAACTGGGCATGAAAAAATTCCTCCGCTGAGGGTGGTACGACTCGGAGATCAGGTCTCTGTACTTGGAGGTATGCAGAACTCAACATGGCCCAGCACAACCTGATCTAGCTTTGGACTGGGGAGTTCGAGTGCAGACCTTCAGAGATGCCTTCCTACCAAGGCCTCTGGAAATTCAGTATTACAGGGAATACACCTGCCTTTGGAGCTTTGGGCTTCCGCCTGCTCTGAAACATCCCCAGTGCCTAGGACAGATCTGAGACACAATGTGCCTCACCCTCACCATGCCTGGGCTGCTTTCTTCCTCATGCAGTGTTAACATAGAAGCGATGATTTCTGGTGTGTCCCAGCAGGCTGGCCAGGAAGAAAGGTCTCAAAACGCAGAGCTGAGCTGGAGCAGGCATCACTGTACTGCATAGTGCTGGGCACTTCCACTGGCCCAGGAAATAACACAATGCTGCAGCTCAGAGCCCTCTAACATGCTTTTGGAGATCTTCTCTGCTACCTCTTTGAGAAGTATTTGTGCCTGTGCACCTACAGTTTTACTGATGCAGAGGAATGATAAAGCAGCCAGGGGAAAGAGAAGAGGGTGGAAAATGACTGCAGGCATGTATTAAAGTATTCAGTTTGTCCAGCTGAAAGAGATTTCTGCCAAACGATTTTATAAGGAATGAGGCATTTTACAGGAAAAGCAGGGCCTCTCCGCTCATTTCCTTTCCCCTCTCCTCTATGAACTTCAAAGAAAAGAGGGGTCAAAACAAAGGCCAGGCAACTGGAACTGAGTTCCTGAGCCCTAAAGTCTAATTAGTCCAAGATACATTTCACAGGGTATCTTTCAGAGACTGGCCTAAATTACATGCTCCCTGCTGTGCTGCTGAGGGTGGGACAAAGCCAGAGTGTGGTCCACAGTTTGCAGGGCCCCAGCATCACCGGAGCTCTTTGGGGGGAGGAGGAAATGTCTCAGCCTAAGCCCCCTCCGGTGACAAGGCTCTCCCAGCCCCGCCCACTTCTTCCTCTCCCCCACCTTCCTCCCCCCGGCTTTCTGCGGCCACAGCTAAAACCCCTTCTCCAGAAGAGGCAATGTCCCCACAACTAACCCCTCTTCTCTCCATTGTCCCTACCTCCCTGGTGCTTGTCCCAGAACTGCTGGTGACTGCAGCTAACAGCCCCAGAGCTAGGTGGCTGCTGCCCCTCAGTGGGTCAACTGACGTTATCAAAGAGCCTTTGGCCATCTGGAATTGCCCTTCCAGCAGTTACAGGCTGATGTTAAACCTCCCTCCTGCTTCACCTCATCCATGCAAGCCAAGCCCAGCTCCCACCAGCAGGCCATATGCTCCACACCCTTTCCTGCCTTGCAGCTGTTTGCTGGTCCCCCATCCAGCTTCTCCACATCCTTCCCTAAAGGACACCTAGAAGGAGGGATAACAATGTGCCTTTATCTGTGTCTCCTCACATGGCCCAGCATGTGGTCTGCCTCACCAGCAGTGACAAGCAAAGCTTGGTTTTGCACAGGTTTAACAACTCTCTGGAACCACACATCAATCTCAATTCACAGGTCTCTCCCTGTGAGACACTGGTTTTGGGGGGGGGTGTTTCTTTAGGGATCCACAAAAAGTATTCTCAAGAACAGAGAAACAGAAACCACACAGGCTGTTTCCGCCGCACAGCCTCTCTCAAGAGGCTGGCTTCAAAGGGGTGCGTCTTATTTTGAGACTACAGTAAATGCACTTTGACGGAAGGGCTGATTTCCGGCCTTGTGGTCTGAAAGGTGAGAAAAGCCAAACTTCATTGTAGGTCACTAGAGTAATTCAGAGAGCAGGGAAAGGACATCATTGTCACTGTAAGCTTATGTGGCCTCCTGGTGCCATAGCACAGCTCTGGAGCATAGAAACAAGCCTTGCAGCTTGAGGCAGCAGACAGTTGCGCATGAAGACAGACGGCTGTCTGGTGGGAACTGTGATGTCCTCATGGTGTGGGGATGTTGATGTGGGGTGGGCTGTGACTCTGCACCCCATGTGCTCCATGGATCCTGCTCCCCAGCCACTGAAGTCTGGTGACCTGGTCAGCATAAGGCATGGCTCATTCCTGGCTGTGTGCTCAAGCTGCTCTCCCAGAGAAGCAAGAGAGCAGGAGGCATGCAGGAAGGGAAAGCAGGAAACTGACTACTTTTGAATCAGGAGGAATCAAAAAAATATTTTATATAAATTTTCTGCGAGAATGAAAGGTAAACATCTTGCCTTAAAAATTTTGATTCCAAGGTGCTTGGTCAGCTTCTATTTAAAGAATGGGCCTGGGACTGATGAGGACTGGGTTCAGCTGCAGTGTACCACAGATATCTGTGCTGCCTAACTGCATCAAGACTGCTCATCTCTCTTTGCATACATTTCCCAATGGAGCCAAAATATAAAATGGAAACGTTTCCTTCCCTTATGTAATGCTCTGCCAGAGCTGGCATCCTGTGAATGTTGGCTGGAAGGATCTCTGAAGGTCTCCTGACACTGGACTGCTGCCAGCACCAGATCAGATTGGCCGTAGCTGTGTCTAGCCACAAAGTCAAAGTCTGATTCCTGTCTGCTTGCATAGTACTTGGAGCATCAGGACCCTTTTCTCACATGTAGTTCATGGAGAGCACAGGAAAGTTTATTTTACCTGGGGTGTCCAACCCTCCCTCTCCATCTATCAGGGAAGTAGGGCCAGAAGGGGTCTATGAACCAGCATGCATTCCTGTGCTGAATTCGCCTCTCAGAAAAATGCCATCCTGAGGACTGGGACAGTTCAAAACCAGGTAGCCTGCCTGTTTGGTTTTTCCTGCTGGAGGCCATTAACACTGGATCGAGGACAGGCAAGAGAGCACCAACTGAATTTACCGAGGAATTGAGCCAGATTCCTATGTGCTGCCAGTACAAAAATAGCTGCTGTCTTTGGATTTTATGGCTTTTCTTTGTTAAGAGTCTGGATCAGACTTGTTTTCAAAACAACCTTCAACACACATAAATATACCTGTCACTGAAAACAAATATGCCTGGAAAGATTAAACAATATTTCCCTGAAGTAATCCTTGTACCTGTGTAAAAGCAGTTAAAAAAATTAGTTGGGATCATGGAGAGGAAACAAGAGAATGTGGAATGTTAGCCGTGTGCCTCGCTCACTATTTTCTCAACTTCATGCTATTGGATTACTTTCTTAAGTACTCTCGGGACAGAGACAACGAAGAACAGCTTTCCTTGGCAAAGGGAGGCAGTTTCTCGCACACAGCTCTGTTTTCCATGGCTCATCCAGCAAAATGCACACACCTAAAAAAACAGCCAGAAAAAAACCCATCCCAGGAGGGGCCCAGGACTGTGGATTACACATCCCCATGTGCTGGCAGTCTAGCACTGGTATCAGCACTCACTGGGGGCAGGTGGGAAGTGTTGTGTGCCAGGAAGGTACGAGCAGCAAGATCCTTGGTGCTGCCCAGGGAGAGAGCTCTCTTCCTGACAAGGCAACCTGAGCTCACATGCAGCCAGGAGGGACACAGTCAGTTTTACTCATCTTGTAGCATTAACCAGGGCTACAAGACTTTTGGCCTCAGTCAGAGTCCAAGCAGCACGGATGGACTGCCACAGCCACCCTAAGCACGTTTGAAGGACAGTTGTCTTCTCACGCCCATCCCCGCGCCACTGGAGGCCTCTGCCCAGTAGAGCAGTATTTTTCCAATTCTTAGTCCATAATTAAAGAAACTAAGACATGCTATTAATTTCGCTACTAATATTACTTTGTGCACTGTCATTTTTTCTTACATGACCACACTGTTGAGATGCAGAGCTTACAATGGCTTATTACAGCTTGCAAACTGCAAGTAACATCCCTGACTTGCACCTGCAAACCTGCACGTGCAAAGAAAAAGGCAGCCAAGGAACTCTTCCGTGTCCTTGCCAGAATGCCTGACCTGTAGCCCGATGTGTCTGTCACTGCAGGGAATCTTCTGAGATCCCTATGAATGAAATGTGGAATCACAGAGTCAATTAGGTTGGAAAAAACCTCTGAGATCATGGAGTCCAACCTGCGACCGAACACCACCATGTCAACTAGACCGTCGTAGTGACTGCCATGTCCAGTCTTTCCTTAAACATCTCCAGGGACAGTAACTCCACCACCTTCCTGGGCAGCCCATTCCAGTATTTAATCACCCCTTCTGTGAAGAAATTCTTCCTGATGTCTGACCTAAACCTCCCCTGGCACAGCTTAAGGCCATATGCTCTCCTCCTGTCACTTGCTGCCTGGGAGAAGAGACCAACTCCTGCCTGGCTACAACATTCTCTCAGGTAGTTGTACAGAGTGCTAAGGTCACCCCTGAGCCTCCTTTTCTCCAGGCTAAACACCCCCAGCTCCCTCAGTTGCTCCTCATAGGACCTGTGTCCCAGATCCTTCACCAGCTCCATTGCTCTCCAGCACCTCAATGTCATTCCTGAACGGAGGGGCCCAAAACTGATCACAGAACTCAAGGTGTGGCCTCACCAGTGCCGAGTACAGGGGGA
>VZRJ01009095.1:47985-69967 GCA_013397565.1 Ptilonorhynchus violaceus | reverse complement strand
AGGCGTGACCCGGCGGTCTTGGCTGCCGCGGCGCCGAGGCGGGCCGAGAGGGTGCGGGCGGTGCTCGTCGCGGCGCGACCGAGGAGGGCTGCCCGTGTGTCCGGTGCCCCGACTGACCATGCGCTGTGCCGTCCCCCCCAGCGTGATCCGGCTCATCATGCAGTACCTCAAGGAGAACAGCCTGCACCGGGCGCTCGCCACTCTTCAAGAGGAGACCACCGTGTCCCTCAACACCGTGGACAGCATTGAGAGCTTCGTGGCAGACATCAACAGCGGGCACTGGGACACGGTGCTGCAGGCTATACAGTCGCTGAAGCTNTGAAGCTGCCCGACAAGACTCTCATTGATCTCTATGAGCAGGTGCGTGAACGCGGGGTTCCTGCGGACTCCTCTGGTCCACGTGGAAGCCTCTGTGTGGTGTTTTCCACTTACCATTTGCTGACACAGACATTTGTCTCTTGGCGTAGGTTGTTCTGGAGTTGATTGAGCTCCGGGAACTGGGTGCTGCGAGGTCTCTGCTGAGACAAACAGATCCCATGATCATGCTGAAACAAACTCAGCCAGAGCGCTACATCCACCTCGAAAACCTTCTGGCCAGATCTTACTTTGATCCTCGTGAGGTACCTTATGCTCTTCCTTAGAGACCTTTTCTGCGTGACCACCAGCATCATCATTCCAAGATGCTGATTGCTCCTGCTGTCTTTTTTTTCTTGTCTCTCTTTGAGCGAGAATATGCAGTTTTCCAGTTTGATGATTTTACACCTTAAACGAAGAGTTTGGGAAATAGTGCATGTCATTAAATCACGAGGCAGCAGAGCAGTGGTTTTTGGAGTGTGCTGCAGTTGGGAGTTTGGGGGTTTGTACCTGTGTTCTGCCACAGGATAATATGTACAGCTTGTTTTTTCTGTCTTATATAGGCGGCAGAAGAAAACATACGTTGTGTAAATACACTGTTTTACTCTGCTGTGTAATAACAGCATTAACAAGGAATGATTTCTGACTGGTTACATCACTCTGACATTTTTGGTGAGAGCATGTTAGGTTAATGGTTAACTTGAAGGACTGATCTTAGAGATCTTTTCCAACCCTGACGATTCTATGATTCTATGATTCTATACCCCTGAATATTTTAAATGTTGGTATTAAAGAGAGGAGGCCTAATAGAAAATTGATATGGAAGGGGCTTCAATTCAGAACAGTGGAGGTCTTTATGGAAAAAATAAATTATTATTATTAGTTAGAATAAATATCTCATAAAAGTAACTTTTCTGTAGGCATACCCAGATGGGAGTAGCAAAGAGAAGCGAAGAGCTGCTATTGCACAAGCTTTGGCTGGAGAGGTCAGTGTGGTACCTCCGTCTCGTCTTATGGCATTGTTGGGGCAGGTAAGCCTTGAAAAATATTTTAATAGCTACGTCAGCTTCTTTGTTTTTGCTGCATAAAACTAGTTATGATGTAGTTGAATCTCCAACTCTATAAAAGTAAACTTTAAATGTTACACATTTACGTGCGGTATAGTTAATATTTTTTCCATGTGGCAAGGATTTAGCAGTTGTAGGAAAAATCATCACTCTAGCAGTAGATTTGTTCCAATAGAATAAAAACACAGCGCATAGTGTGCACTTAGAGAATAACATTCGGTGATACACTCTGTTCCTGTTGTGTTTTTAACCCTTTCTGATTCTCAGAATGTATTCATTGGTACTCTGTGCAGGCAGCATTTCTTATGTCATAGATCCGTGTTAATTGGTACCTAATGGTGTGGCTTTCAACTCTTCTAAAGGCATTGAAATGGCAGCAACACCAGGGCCTCCTTCCTCCTGGTATGACAATTGACTTGTTCAGAGGCAAAGCAGCTGTGAAAGATGTAGAAGAAGAAAAGTTCCCCACTCAGCTGAGCAGGCATATTAAGGTAATGTTTGCTTTTGTGTGTGTTACTGCTGCTTGTTCCTTCCTTTGTTGTATGTTGGGAGATAAGGGGAAATCCTGTGAATGCTTCTGTTCTCTTTGCTGAAAGTCATTCTCCTCCTCCCTTGCATCCCCTCGCCCCCACACACCTGCTTTTTTTCCCCTCCTTTCTGTTCTGTGCTTTATCTTATCAGAAGACTTTTCTTTGTGAGAATCTGAAATGAGGTCTTTTACCAAGACTGGGTGCTTATGGTATTTGTGGTTAAGATAAATGTGTTGTTTCTTTGATTTCACAGTTCAGAAGCAATCAGTTTATAGAAATTTGCATTATGCCTTTCTTTATATGTGCAAGGAAATACTTGTGTCTTAAATTGTTTTTCAGAAGTCATGAGCTGGAACTTGTGAAATCAATTTGTGGTATTCAGTAACAACTTTCTGAAAATGCTTTATTAGAACTTGTTTCGTTTGTCATTGTTGATCGTGTATTTTTGTTTGGGCTAGTGAAGATTTTTTTTTCATGGTCACTTGTATTTAAAAATTTAGAAATTAAAAAATTGCATATTAAAAATATAGCAGACGTTCTGTGAAAATTTTACTGGAGAAACATCATTCCAAATGAAGCAACTTCAGAAATTCAGAAAGTTCTGAAGTCTGCTGGGGATATGTTAGGTATTGGAACTCACAATTCACTGCAAAACCAAAACCCACCCACTCAACTGCTGCTGTGAGCATGGAGTGTCTGATGTAAATTTCACAGACATTACCAGACCAAAAGGAGAGGTTTTTTGTTTTGTTTATTGAGTTGTTTCTTTTAAATTGCTTGTTAAACTTAGCTTATATTTTTCTTTAAAACAGTTTGGGCAGAAGTCACATGTGGAGTGTGCTCGGTTTTCTCCAGATGGGCAGTATCTGGTTACTGGCTCTGTTGATGGCTTCATTGAAGTATGGAACTTCACTACTGGAAAGATTAGGAAGGTAAGTTACTCCTTATTTCACACAAAGTGACTTTGACTTGCCAGAGCACCTGGATTTATTCTTTGAGATTGTTTTAATTTCTCAGGGACTGTGAACCTCAGATGGTTGTCTGCTTAGGTGATTCAAATATCAGTCTGTAATATTAAAGTGGGTTTAGTTGATGGTTTGTCATGATTTCCCTCCCATAGCTTTTTTTACCTTCCTGCATTGTTGTTGTTGCCTTTAAAATGGTGACAATGGCAGTACCACGTATTACAAGGCTGTGAAGTTTGATTTGCTATAGATTGTAAAATATAACTGAAATTAAAACTGTTAGTACTTTTGCACTTTACCTTAAAATAGATTTCAATGATTTCGCTACTTTGACTGATAAGTTTTCTGCTTTTGTTCAGGATCTGAAGTATCAGGCACAAGATAACTTCATGATGATGGATGATGCAGTGCTGTGCATGTGTTTCAGTAGAGATACAGAAATGCTAGCAACTGGAGCACAAGATGGAAAGATCAAGGTACGAATCTTTTTGTATGGTATGTTAAGAGACATCGTGACCAAAAAGATTAGTTTCAATAGCAGTAAGGTTCCTATTCTGTATAAACCCAAAGGCAGTTTAGCATGGTTCAGAAACACATGTGTATTGACTCTGATGTTTAAGCTCATGTGATTTCATAACAAAGTAACCACTTACTTGCTTTTTCCTTTTCAGGTGTGGAAAATCCAGAGTGGTCAGTGTCTGAGAAGATTTGAACGAGCACACAGTAAAGGTGTTACATGCCTCAGTTTCTCCAAAGACAGCAGCCAAATTCTTAGTGCTTCTTTTGATCAGACAATCAGGTAAATAAACTGAGAATGCGTGAGCTACAGTGTGGGAGAAAAGAAAACATTTTCCCTTGAAGCAGTTGAAGTATAAAATAGTGTAATCTAGAAGGTGCCTGTAGAGGTCTCTACTGCACTATGCTTTTCAAAGCACGGCCAGCCTTTCAGTTAGGACAGCTTCCTCAGGGCCTTGTCCAGCCGAGTTTTCAGGATCTCCATGGTTCAACACCGCACTGCTTCTCTTGGGGAAAATCCTGTTTGGATATAGGGAAAGATATTTTGGCTTGATTTGATAATGCTTTTTGGGTGTGTGTGGGGGTCTGTGTGTGGGGGTCTGTGTGTGGGGGTCTGTGTGTGNTTCCTTCTTTTCCCCTTCCTTCTTTTCCCCTTCCTTCTTTTCCCCTTCCTTCTTTTCCCCTTCCTTCTTTTCCCCTTCCTTCTTTTCCCCTTCCTTCTTTTCCCCTTCCTTCTTTTCCCCTTCCTTCTTTTCCCCTTCCTTCTTTTCCCCTTCCTTCTTTTCCCCTTCCTTCTTTTCCCCTTCCTTCTTTTCCCCTTCCTTCTTTTCCCCTTCCTTCTTTTCCCCTTCCTTCTTTTCCCCTTCCTTCTTTTCCCCTTCCTTCTTTTCCCCTTCCTTCTTTTCCCCTTCCTTCTTTTCCCCTTCCTTCTTTTCCCCTTCCTTCTTTTCCCCTTCCTTCTTTTCCCCTTCCTTCTTTTCCCCTTCCTTCTTTTCCCCTTCCTTCTTTTCCCCTTCCTTCTTTTCCCCTTCCTTCTTTTCCCCTTCCTTCTTTTCCCCTTCCTTCTTTTCCCCTTCCTTCTTTTCCCCTTCCTTCTTTTCCCCTTCCTTCTTTTCCCCTTCCTTCTTTTCCCCTTCCTTCTTTTCCCCTTCCTTCTTTTCCCCTTCCTTCTTTTCCCCTTCCTTCTTTTCCCCTTCCTTCTTTTCCCCTTCCTTCTTTTCCCCTTCCTTCTTTTCCCCTTCCTTCTTTTCCCCTTCCTTCTTTTCCCCGCTAGAAGTAAGAATAAATGTATTCACAAAAATACTGAACTTCTGTCCTAATCTTAAATTACTAAACAACAGCAAACTCATCAAACCCTTTTTCCTGCCGCTTTTAGCATCTGGAAAATGTTGCTTATTGTTTGTGTAATTCAGTAATTCTGATCATGCACCTACATTGTTACTGAGTGCAATTTGCTCACTCATTTGCACCTATGTTGTCTGACAGGATTCATGGTTTAAAATCTGGGAAAACCCTAAAGGAATTCCGTGGTCATTCTTCCTTTGTCAATGAAGCTACTTTTACCCAGGATGGCCACTATATTATCAGTGCATCCTCTGATGGGACAGTGAAGGTAAGATGGCATTTAGCCTTTGTAAATAACACAGTCAGACTCTTGCTATCTTATAGGTGATTTGTTATAATTGTTGCAGTCATTGGAGAAGGACTTGGGGTTATTTGCGGTAATGAGTCTGCTTGTGGCCTTTGCTGTAGATTTTTGTGAGAACTGATGAAATTTCATACTGTGCTTACAGTCTCTTGCAGAGCCTGTCTCTGCTGCATTACTGAAACAGGGACATAAGTATAGTGCTTACTCCCTGTTCTACTTTATTCTAGACGTAGACTTGACTGTGACACCTCTTGTCCTAGGATATGGGGATTCACTTCTCTGAAATAATTGTCTATGAGCTCATTCTTTCTAATTTTTTAAAGCAAATCTGTTTTATTTTATTTTTTGTACTAGGTTTGGAATGTGAAGACGACAGAGTGCTCAAACACCTTCAAGTCTCTTGGTAGCACTGCTGGGACAGACATTACTGTGAACAGTGTCATTCTGCTGCCTAAAAACCCAGAACACTTCGTTGTTTGCAACAGATCAAACACAGTTGTCATCATGAATATGCAAGGCCAGGTATGTGATGTTACTGGTATACTTTGAAATCTCTCTTTGTCATTTCAAGAATGCAGGAAAACCTACTTAATAACCTAGTTCTGAGTTAAACATGATTTCTCCAGTTTGTTTTCATGGCAAACTATTCTGTACTCAGGTTTATAGAACATAGAAAGCATTTGCAACTATGGAGAGATCTGTGTTCTAAACAGACTTGCTACCTCTTAAGTATTTTTGCCCTGAACATAGTAATGATGTGCTGTTGTTAATCCTGACAAATGTTTTTGGGGTGTGTCTTTACAGATTGTAAGAAGTTTTAGCTCTGGTAAGAGAGAAGGGGGTGACTTTGTTTGCTGTGCACTTTCACCTCGTGGTGAATGGATCTACTGTGTTGGTGAAGATTTTGTGCTGTACTGCTTCAGCACAGTGACTGGCAAGCTGGAGAGAACTCTGACTGTAAGTTTTTAGCTTTGAGCTTTTTAAAGTTTTTTTTTGGATGATGTGAATGTTCACTATGAGGTCTGTAAGGAGTAATCTCAGACCAAGGAATCCTTCATCTCTAGCAGACATGATTTGTAACATACATTTCAGAACACTTGGCCATATAATGTGTTTAGGTTTTTTAGAACCATTTAATTGTAAAAATCAGGAAAATATTTACCCACCAAGCAAAAATTGAATTGGTTCAAACTTACTTGAATGAGAGCATGTCTTGACCTGGGCTCCAGCTGGTGGATAATCTGACCAAGGTCTCAGATTTAAAGCTAGCAGGTTTAAATTTGCTTTAGATTGAGCTAAAGAGGAACACCAGTTTGAATGTCTAAATTTAATGGGGAACACTTAGATATTGTGGATTTCAGTGGATGTAAACTGTCACTGAACCTTCCCTTGCCCAACAAAAAGTAACTGCCATGTCAAAAAAATTGTTGTGATTGGAATTTAATGTTGGGGGTTATGTACCCCTGCTTTTGCTTTATGCACAAAGCATGTTAACCCTCAGTCCAGCTTTCCTCCAGTTGTTTCTTGAAGAGAGTATTTGTCTTGAATCTGCTAAAGGAAGATTGTCCTAATGCATTTTCTTTTTTTCTAGGTTCATGAAAAAGATGTCATTGGCATTGCTCATCACCCCCACCAGAACCTCATTGCCACTTACAGTGAAGATGGCCTCCTCAAGCTCTGGAAGCCATAGATGGATTTTGTAGTGTGCTGCAAAACACAAAGTAGTGTTTGTGCTTTAACAAGGTCTAAATATACAGAGTGTGATATTTGCTCAATTTTCAGTTCAGGTTTCCAGAGAATTACATTTTTACCTACCTAGAGTAGATTGATGCATAAATATAGCATCAGTTAATTTCATATACTTTTATTTTTACTAGAGTAGTTGAAGCAACTTCAGTGAGAGTGCTCTTTCTGTCTCCTGAAGTCTGTGCTCTTCCTACGGATTTTGCAAAAATTCACTGGACCAGCAACTGTACACACTTATGAGTGGTTGCTGACTTCCTAGAATACAGTAAAATGCCTTTTTTTTTTTTTTAGTGAAATGTAGAATGGGAAAACTGTTTCTTCACCACTGCTGGAACAGGAATAGTTTCCTGGAATGCAGATGAGGATACAGTATCCTCAGCTTGAAGATGGGGCCATTTCTAGGCCACTGGGTTTTGCTGTGTTCAATTTTCACTGTCATTTTTCCAATTATATTGGAAAGTAGTGTCACACAGCTGCCTCAGAATTAAACGATCCTTCCCCATCTGCCAGCACTTCCTACCATAGACTGTAAACCTGCCTAATGTGGCAGTGAGATACAGTTGGTTTTGTTCGGGGATTTTTTTGTTGTTGTTGTGTTTGTTTTTCTTTTGTTTTACTTTACTTCCAGACTAAAAGGTCTTAGTACCAGAGCCCTCTTCCTGTAAGTGCAAAATGTCTTCAGACCAGCTGTCACTCAAACAGGCTCCAGGGGATCAATATTTTAAAACATGCAAAAAACATTGCAAAAGTTGACACAGGCTGAGTTCCTAGTGCTGTGATAATGCTTTAAATAATTATTTTAAATATTTTTTTCTTTAATTTCATATGCCTGTGGACCTAGTTAAAGTTATACTTAGGTCCCACAAGATGATAAAAAGATACTTCAAGGCTCTTCAGTTTGGAGCATGTGATTTTATGATGAGAGATTCTCACTAACATACACTGTTCTGAATGTACACCAGAATCTATTCTAAAGTCTGACGGTGTCTTTTCTGGGATGCAGAAAAATGAGGTTTTTTCCTGCAATGATGAGTCAAACGCATGTAGATTTGAATCTGCCGCACTGTGCTGTGTCCTCATCTCTTGTAGAATGCTTTCCTACTATAGTAACCTTTCAAACAGTAATATCTTGTCTTTGACTTAATAAATTAGTTCCACTTTAAATATTTTGTCTGTGTCTCTAGTGGTGTGGAGAAATGCAGAAAAAGTTCAGCTGGAATTCTCACATAGCAGCTTTGCTACACGTGCAATGTTTAGTTCTCTGAGAAGCTCCATGGGCAATTAGTACTTTTGTTAAGGGGAACATCTTGACAAAATATTTTTAATACTACTTTTCTTATAGGAGAGATGTTCCCATCCCTTCAGCACCTTTGTGGCTCTTTACTGATACGTGTCCAGTACAACCCTGTCCCTTTTGTATTGGAAAACCCAAAACCAAACCACAGCATTCCAGTGTGGCCTCACTGGTGCTGAGTAGATGGGAAGCATCACCTCCCTCCTGGCAACCAGAACACCATTTGCCTTCTTTCCAGAAAGATGTCTCCTGTTAAGCTTGGAGCAGCATCGCTCTGGATGGCAATAAGCCCCTCTTGTTTTATCAGCTCCTCCCACTTCAGTGCCATCTGCAAACTTCCTGGGGGCTGGAGGCAGTACTGCCCCTGGTGTACACTGCCAGCACTGGCCCTCCAACTGGACTTTGTTGCACCTGTCACCACGCTCTGTGCCTGGCATTCTGCCTGTTTTCAATCCACTTCACTGTTCATCCGTCCCATACATCAACACCTTCTCTACATGGATCTTACTGGAGAGAGTGGCAGAGGCCTTACAGAAGTGCAGGTTGATGATATCCACTTATCTCCTGTCATGCACCAGCTCAGTCATTGCGTTGTAAAGTTTACCAGGTTCATTATGCATGACTTCTCTTTGGTGAAGACATACTGACAACTTCTGATGGTTTTCTTGCTCTTGATGTGCCTGGAAATGATTTCCATATTCAGCTGCACCATGACCTTCCAAGGGACTGAAGTGAGGTTGACAGACCTTTAGTTCTTCGTATCCCTTATCTCGCAGATACACATCTGTCACAGATGTGACATTTACTTTCCACCAGTTTTTGGGCACTTTTCCCACTCACTATGATCAATGAAAGATTGTCAAGAGGGGCCTTGCAATGACATCTGCCAGTTCGCACAGCACTTGTGGGTGCATCCCACTGGGGCCCACCGATCTGTGTATTTCTGTTTGCCTAAGTCTTCCCTGACTTGATCATCCTTATAGCAAGGGTACATCCTCCTTGCTCCAGACTGTCCCCTTGTCTCTGGGCCCTGGGATTCTCTGAGAGTCCACGTTGTCACTAAATAAGGCTGAGGCAAAGAAGGTACTTAGCACATCAACCCTTTCCATGTCCTTTGTAACCAGATGCCCCATTTAATTCAGTAACAGTGCCACATCTTCCCTGCCCTTTTCCACTTTTGTACTTAGAGAGGCCCTTTGTTACAGAGGCCCTTGTTACCCAGTTGAGCTTTAACTTCCAGAACTTCATGCCTTAGCTTTAGCTTCCATAACTTCATGCTCACACATATCTCTGTTCCTCCCAATTTACCCAGTCTTGGTTACACCCTCCAGATGATTCCTTTTTGTGTTCTAGTTTAGCCAGGAGTTCCTTGTGCATCCCCACAGACCTTCTGCCATTTTTGCCTGACATCCTGTTCACTGGAACGGACTGCTTTTGAGCCTGAAGGAGGTGAGCCTTGACTATCAACCAGCTTCCTTGGGCCCTTCTTCATTCCAGAACGCTATCCCTTGGGGCGCTTCCAAGCAGATCCTTGAAGAGACTAGTCTGCTCTCCTGAATTCCAGAGCTGAGAACTTGCTTTTCAGCCTCTCAGGATCCTGAGCTCCACCATCTAATGATTGCTGCAGCCAAGGCTGCCTTGACCTTGACACTCCCAACAAGCTCTTTGGTTTTGAGTACAAGGTCCAGCAGAGAACCTCTCCTTGTTGGTTCCCCTATCAGTTGGGTCAGGAAGGTCTCATTGACGCACTCCATGAACATCCTGGATTGATTATCACAGAATTGTTAGGATTGGAAGGAACTGCTGGAATTCATCTGATCCATCCCCCCTGCCAAGGTAGGGTCACCTAGAGCAGGTGGGTTTTGAATGTCTCCAGAGAGGGAGAGTTCATGACCAGTTCCAGTGCTCTGCCGCTCTCGACGTAAAGTTCTTTCTCATGTTGAGGTGACCTCAGCTGCTCCTCATACGGCTTCCCCTCAATGCCCTTTGCCATCTTCATTGCCCTCCTTTGGACGCTTTCTAGTGGCTTAATGTCTTTTTTACATTATGGCACCCAAAACTGCCTCCAGCACTCGAGGTGAGGCCGCCCCCTCACAGAGCGCAGAGCAGAGCGGGACAATCCCCTCCCTTGCCCAACTGGCAATGCTGTGCCTGATGTTCCCCAGGACATGGGTGGCCCTCCTGGCTGACAGGGCACACCGGGCAATTCTCACCTAGAAATTCTCAGCTTGTTCATCTGTCACTGGGTAGAGTTCAATACAGTCCAGTTGCTCTCTCATGTAAAGAGAAACTTCAGAGACATTTCTCTATCTTTTCTAAAAAGGACATAATGAGAATATTCCAGTCATGTGAGCTATCCCACCATGTCTCAATAATTGCAATGAGATCATGGCCCTGTAAAAGCACATGTATTTCTAGTTCTTGTTTATTCCCCATGCTGCATCTGTTTGTATGCAGACACCTCAGGGTTAATCAAAGAATGGGGTTTCCTGGAAGGGAGGTGAGAGGATTCACCATAACCATAAGCACCCACGATGCATTTTGCCCTTTGATCCTTAGCTTCGGGGGCAGCCAAGGAACATCTGTCACTGCACTGGTTGGTATGCCCTGCTCCCCTGGAGGAAACAACGGCACAAGCACTCCACTTTGGACCCCAACCCCCAAAGTTCTTTAGTTTAAAGCCCATCTCACCAAAATGGCCAGCCTACTGCCAAAGATTCTCTTGCCCTTTTTAGACAGGGGGATCCCATTCCTCCAGAACAGGCTAAAACCACTGAAACATAACCCACTGTTAAAAAAGCCAAAATCTTCTTGATGGCACCAGCCACAAACCCAGACACCGATCTGCACAATGCGCCTGCTTCTGGCTGTCCCGGTTTCTCTAACTGGGAGGACAGATGAGGAGATGACTTGGGCAGTGATGTTTCTCACCAGCCTCTCCAGGGCTTTGTAGTCTTCCTTGATCCTATTTATTTTTTGGCTTGTGGGGACATTTGTACCCACATGAGACAGTAATGGGGGTAGTGGTCTATGCTTGTGACTAGTCAGGGCACCCTCTTGGCAACACCACGGATCCCAGCCCCCAGAGGGCAGGATACCCCTCGTGACTGTCTACCAGGCTGGCAGATGGGTGACTCAGTGCCCCTAAATGGACAGTCACCCACTACAACCACTTGGTGTTTCTTTTTACAGTAAAGTGCTGGTGGTAAGGTTCTCCTTGTCGGCCTTGCTCAAGGACATCTAAAGCCTTTAAAGCATCAGATCTGTTTTTGCTCTGGATGCTGGAGGGCAGAGGTTGAACTGGAGCCCTGCGTTTGTGGGTCACCAGGGTGCAAGGCACCTCAGGCTCAGTGGTATCCATTGTAGGTATGTGGTTCTGAAGCCACTTACCTATCTAGGCTTCAGCGCCTCTAATACTGCACAGCCAATTGCCTGTCTCTTGTCATTCAGCCACCTGCCACAGCAGGTCACCCACCTGTGTATACTTCGTGCACACCAGCCTTTTGTTCAGAAGTATCTCGGCATCCACTGAAAGCTACCACCTGTACCGATATCTCCTTCCCTCCTTCCTCACCAGTTGTGTCTGAGTGGAATCATCAGACTTCTCAGGAGCTGTCTCAGCAGACACACTGGAATGCCCACCATTATGGCAGAGACCGAGAGCACTTAGCACTTGCCTGAGATATGGCTCCACTTGTATCACTACTGCTATTATTATTATTATCATTTTATTATCCTGCTGTGTTTTTCCAACAGCCATTTTCAGGTTAGTTGAAATCCCCCATTCTTTGGGCACTATAACAGTGCTCATCTTACCCCCTAAAAAAACACAGCCTGGCACTTATTTATCTATGGTTTTGGAAAAGAGTCACTTAAATCAAACCTCACTTCTATTAGTGTGCTTCCTAATGCTCTGAGCAGGAATCAGTCACAAACATGTTGTCCCAGATAAAGTTGCTAATGAAAAAGTCATAGAGCAAGTTGCTTGCTTGCTTGACCTTGCATCACAGTGCAAATTCAGAGCAGATTTGGGATGATTGAGTTTAGACCCCTGGGCTGAGCAAACCTCTTCCACTGCTGCTGGGTAGCAGGTATTCAAAACTATGGGGAGGAGAGGGCCTGTAGTCTAAGGGCTCTGAAAGCAGAAGCAAAACTGAGAGCAGGTTCTTAAGAGTGCAGTGGGTGTTCTCAGTTTCACAGTCAACCTATGCAACAGTGGAGCTGCTAGATTTTTGGGAAAAAAGTAAAGTCCTATATGCCTGGTGCACAGTGAAAAGAATAATTTTAATAGACTGACTATAAGCTTGATCAAATGAATTAGGTGGTGTTGAAACACTGGAAGTAATTGCAAACATTAACTCAGTTTACAACTGCTCAGATGACTACACTTGTAGTTACAGAAACAGCTATTTTGTGCTACTGTATCCTCAATTTCTACAGCTGTTCATGCTGTTCATTTCTCCAAACTGGAAATCATATCCCACATAAAGCAACAAGAAGTCAGAAAAAATTCTTACTTCATTTTTCAGTGGCACAGAACACATTTAGCTACTTGCTCTAACTATGATACCCAGCATATCATGGGAGAACAAAGGAGCTTGGAAGAGGCCATACATTGTACTTGAAGCTGTAAGGGCTGGGTCTTGCTAGCTCTTGCTATCGAGTGCTTTTTGCCAAAAGCTTACTCTACTGCTGTAGGTATTTCTTTGGGACATACATTTTACGTCAGTCACCAGCTCACTTCAAAGCAGAATCCTAAACTGGTTGTTGTTTCTGCTGTCTAAACTGTTGGTGTTTCTGCTGCCCTTCCTGCAGTGGCAGTAGCATCTTTCCCTGGACTGCTCTGCTAAGGCTTCTAGAGGCAGCTTCTGGTCAGACACCCTCCTGGAATCTGGACCTGGCCCATCCTCTGGGCAGTCATCAAGTATGAAGCAGAATTGTCCATGGCCTCCAGAATAAGTCAAGAACGTGACCTCAGCTATGCCAATGCAGCTATGGGTGTGGTAAAAGGAAAACCAGTGTTCCTGAGAAAATAAGTCTTATTTTAATATAATACACAGTCATCTGAAGCAAAATCATGTCTGATTGTCACCCTCAAGGCTCTGAATGGAATGTCATTTGCCTTTGCAGTTTTGATCTATTGCTTAGAAAAAAAATAACCAAGGGTGCTCACTAAGCTGAAAAGAAGCAGCGTATTTTACTGCTAAGCCTAAAGCCAGCTTGCAGCAGTCAGCCCTAGCCAGAGGTAGATTACTTTCTGTTTCTCCCTTGACTCAGACAAGCCATCCTACTGCTAGAGCACAGGCACACGGTCACATTTTTCAGCTCACTGATGAGCTCATTCAAGTAAAATTTGGAAAAACACTTGGCCTACAGAATTTTGTTTCTGTTGAGAAAAAGAAAACAAAAAAGTAGGTGAAACATGCATGTGATCACAGGTCTGGAGGTACCTGAAAAGGACTATATTTGAGGTACAAGACCCATGGTACCAGCTGTCTTTATAAAATGAAACCTGTAACACTTAGATGAGATAGAAAAAAACATCTCTAAGACGTTCCAGATATTCCAGTTACAACATATGTACTGTCACGCAGTAGCTACTTAGACAAGTTCTCTTCATGACACTTTTGCTTCAAAGCAGTACGAAAAGCATAAGCTCTGTCCCAAACCAGATGGTTGAGCAAGACTAAGCTACCACATTAGAGGTTAAATCTGGACCTGTCTTCTCAGCATATTTTCTGAAAGAAGGTTTTTGCTAAGATTTTTCTGTGAATAGCTGTCTAAAAAGAAGGGGGTGGTGTCTTCAAACCAACATCTGGTCTAAGAAAAGAGGCAATGAACAATTTTGTAATTATATCGGAAATGCTTCATCTACAATAATTAGAACATTCATACAGAAATTTCAAGAGTCAGCTTGAAATAATACACACAATACATTAATTTCAGAACATCCTAGATGCATCGGGTAGTTGTATTCACCAAGGTTCTCCCCTCTGCAGGATCACATATACCCACGAACAAGGCTGGTAACTGTTTTCCATAACACACCACTGAGGGGTATCTGATTGCAGTAATCAAGGTGGAAATCAAGCTTCACCTAGCAGCAGTCTGACATTCCAAGCCACCTGTGTGCTGATAAAGCCTAGAAGATTTTACTAATGCGCAGTAACAAAGGCAGCTCCCAGCAACCACAGGCTCTACAGCAGCATGGTGCAGACAGCAGCCACACGTGAGCCACTGGTGACGCAAAGCAGGCTGCACACCTGGCTCTGGAGTCAGGAGCACTGCTGGTACAGGAAAGGACTATCTGACCTCAAGTGGAACAGCTTGGAGAGCTTGGGGATCACATGACGTTAACGGGCCTGTGAAGACTCACCACAACCGTGTCAGCTTCATGTACCATGTGGTTGCATTAGAGCCAGTCCCCATTAAACAAACACCAGCACAAGCCCAAACGTTGTTATTCTAATTGGTACAAAAGTAAACTACATCTTACCATGGATTATAAGTACTTGTGCATACTTTATTCACAGAGTGTAAGATCTAGAATTCCTAAAAAGCACACCACAGAATCTTATTTTAAGCTGGGCAATTGCACACATACAGGAATTACAAGGTTTGGAATAAAAGACAAGCAGGTAAGAGAGTTTTCTGGACCAAGAGGCAGGAGTGAAGTGCAGTCAACTTCATTTGAGCTTGCATCCTGGAGCTTTATACAAATTGCAAAGTCAGTTTAATTACTTAGTTTGTTTCTTTATGCTTTTAGAAATAACTATGGCTGGATAGAACAACAAATAGCAGGAGGTGAGGGCAAACTGCTTGTAGTCCTTCACTCATCCACTACTGCATACAAAACAAACATCACAAATTATTCACTGGCCCATTTATGATGTCTGGCATTGAACACCACCTCTAGGCTGATGCTCATCATCTTCATACACTTCTCCATTATAGTGGTGTTTTCGCTTTTGAGATGGATCAAAGTCCACTAAATCCACCTGTTCCATTTCCTCAGTTTCTTCTATTTCCTGCCTTGTAGGTAGCAGTTTTTCGAGTAGAGACAGCTTATCTGAGGAGAGGAAGCCACTCTCTGGGAAGTTGACCTGAAATCATGAAGAACTGGGGTTACTCAAGTCTATCTGAACTGCTTTTATCAGGTTGAATAGACCTACAGGTCAACTATCTGCCAAAGTCAGGTTTACCATCGCAGATGACTTAAATTCAGAGCTTAAAAAAATTAGCAACATCACTAAGCTGTTTTTTAATGCCTGCACAAAGTTAACTTCTAACCCTGGCAACTCAATCAACACCTTTCTTCTGCCTCAAGCTGCCCTCTGGAATCACCCACATAACAAAGTATGTATGTAATATAATAGCATATACAACTACATATTTATAATAGCACATACAACTATGTATTTATATATATAAACAAAATGTCAGCATCAGAGATATGGTTAAATATCTTTTGAGCTGTAGCAGACAGGGCCCACTGCTATAGCTCCCAGCATTAGTTTCTTCCCAGAGAAGAAATCAGCATTTTCCAACCTACTCTTCTGCTCCAGCACAGAAGTCGAAGTTACTCATCCATCCTTCCTACAGGATAATAGAAACCAAGGAATATGTCAAGCAAATGGAAATTCACAAGGCTGCTGAAGATATTCCTCTGGTGCCTAATGTACTTTCAGCACATAATGTTCCAGAAGTTTTCTCTTTGTTCTGAACTGTAATTCTGTTTGCATTCTGGAGTCCATGTTCTCACCATTGTAAAAAACAAATACGTAAACAGGGTATCTAATTATTGGTATCTCTTCTTCACTGAAGTAGTACTTAGAGGTTAAATTTTGGATAGATATTCAGTCCTGAGCTATGCCATGGAAGTGAGTTGATCCACTTACCCTGAATTCTATGATCAGACGTCCTTTTTCATATGGTCTGCGATAAATTGGCATACCTTCATTCAATACACACTTAATAGCTCCATGCTCAACAACCTGGCCTAAAAAACAACAACAAAATTACCAAAATAGGAAGGGATCCATGCAGGCAACAGAAGCAGCTTTAGTTATAATTCCTTTCAATATTTATGCAGCTTTCTAAGTTGTGGTTAAGTAGCTACACCAATATGTAATAGTCTAACAGGAACTTACTGGCAACATCTGAGGAAGAAAGCAGATTGATGTCTACATTACATTCCTGTAACCTTGTTATGCTTCCCAAAGGAAGCATACTTACAAATTTATTAAGTGCTCCATCGCTTCCAATGCTGAAAAAGTGGTTTTCAGAGACCCACGGCCTTCAATTCTCATGAGATATCCTCAGGATGCAAGTATCTCCATGAGGTAAGGTCTGTTACTATGTCACGCAAAGAGAAAGTTACTGCTGACTGCTATGCAAAAATCCTTTTTTATTTTAAGATTTGTATTGCCAAGACTAGGGAAAAGAACTTGATACCAGCACACATTCCCTTTTACATCAAGATAGGATGTTTCTGTTCCTTTAAATTTCCAGCTTATATTAACTGTATGCTAGGACTTCCAGCAGAAAGCAAAGCAACTCTTACCAGGATGGGAGGTAATAATAATAGTTCTGTTATCCAGCGTTGTGATAGGCTTTTGAAAGCCACACAGTGCTTCAACCAGTTGAATATCCATAGACAGAAGAAGATCTTCATCTCGTCTAAGGCAGAACCAATCAAGAACAGTCACAAAGAGAGAGAAAAATAGTAAAAGGATCATACCCAACCTCAATATTTAACTTGGAAATGACAGTAAGCTGTAATTATAATAAAAGCCAGGCAATTAAATAAAGAATACCAAATATTGATGTAGCTCCTCAAGCAACTACCAGAATGAAACCCAGCCATTATGATCATGTCAAGCTATCTTAAGTGTTAGAAGTGTTTATTGAGAAGAATAAATACGTCAAGGCCCACTTGCATCCAGTTTCACTTCACCGCTCCTTCCCAATTCAAAGAAAAAAAAAAAATCTCTCAGCCTCATAAACACTGAAACTGGGACAATTAATTCCTTTATTTGTGTAGATAAACACCTTCTTAATTGCACCAGCTTGCACTATGGTTATGTGTTACACTCTGAAGATCTGTTACCAGGGAAGTTTGAACAGGTGATGGCCACTCTGGGTAATGACACAAGTACCTTTTAGAAAGCACCGAAAAGTATCTGGAACAGATCGTATTAATTGCTTTAATTGTATTCTGACTTCAGTATGGCAGTGCTAGTGATTGTCTACGTGTTCAAAGGCTACAAAATCCTCCTCTTTGAATCCTATTCAAAGAACTGAGAGCACTCATCCTGTTTTTAAAAGGTCTCTGGAAGCAGACTTGCACAAAAAGCTAATTTTAGACTCTTGACAGGAGAGGAGGAACATCTCACTTGTGTGAGAGCATGACCTCAGCATGACCTCAGCATAACCCCACAAGACCAGTAATATCAAGGGTTATCAAAGGACACTAGAACTGAAGGCAGTGGGCAGATAGACAAAAATAATCAAGCAGAACTGTGACTTGAAGTCCAGGAAACCATGAGAACACTTTGGCATATCTGATTCAGTGTCTGGTTTCATTGGAAGTTAAGAAAAATCAGCCGAGTAAGCTTATCCAAAGCAAACAGAACTGATTCTTAACCTGTGAGCTCTGTTCTTTGGCACAGAATTCTGGCACTAGCTTCAAGAGCTCAGCACCATACATGATAGTCAGGCAGACCGGCTGCAGGTTTCCCAAGAACCTTTGGCTCACAGTTCCTTTTTATAAGGACAAGGTCAGTGGCTAGTGTCAAAACAAGTAAGTGCTTTCTCTAAATCCACTGATTCCCTTGTAACTGCTCTGAACAGCAGCAGTGAGACACCAAATGCAACACGCTTTCGCGAGATGACCAGCGGTGCTTTTAACTGGGCCAAAGTGTACTGGACAGACTAATTCCAGAGACAGTAACATGAAACAGGGAGATGTGCAACACTGAGCAGTATTCTGTGTTACCGCCTGGTAACACAGAACAGCTGAGATGTGGTCAGTGCTACTTGAGTCACTTTTGCTTTCACAATAAAAACCAGACAGAACCAATTACCCTGCCCACAGCACTCACGCAGGAAATCAAGTGCAGGAAACCACCTTTGACCAGAAGAGTGCACGCTACATTGAGCAAGTTTGTCCTAAGTAAGATCCATGAACACACATGAACACACTCAAACTTTTCCGTGCCTTGAGGCCAAGTGGACAACATCTGTCTACACTAACTGGCAATTTCCTGAGCTAAGTAATTGAGAAGAAGGAAACAGTCACAAATATTCAAAACTATTGAACAAAATCTCAGTACTTCAACGAGTTCTTAGAATTAAAGATTTGTAAACTCTTAACTGTAACTGCTTTTGGTTGCCTTCTGTCCCCCTCCGCTGCCAAAGTGCTCACGAGATTAGAACACAAGTAGCTGAGACCAGTTGCACCAGAATTCCCACACCTCAGCGCTCCTCTGACTGCCCAAACAAGCTCACAGGCAAGTGCCGGTCACGTGGCCCTATGTCCTGATACTCCAGTAGGTAAAAGTTGAGTGATAACAACGAAGCATGTAGAAAAGCATCACAGGAGATAACATAAGAGGATTCAAAAGTCTTTACCTTGTAAATACAGAGTGGTCTTTTTGATCCAAGACAATAATAATGTCCCCTGGCTCCAGACCTGGCTCTTGGTCCCCTTCACCATGGAATGTTATTTTCTGACCATCCTTCATTCCTATTGCAGAAGGCAAATAAACACTTATTTTTAAGATGAAAGCACCAAAAAGAATCACTTTTATAGGCATGTTCTCTGTATCTTTAAGAAAGAACATCAGGACCTTCCCTTGAAGAATTCATTTGTTTGTTGTTTTTTTTTTAATCCACTCACTTGTCCAACCGTTATTAGTGGTGCTAACCTGAACTCAGTGTTATGTCTCAAGACCATCAAGCTTAATTGTACTGCCAAAACGGCCACCAACATAAAATCCTGAAGGGAAATATCATCAAAACAGTTATCATTATACATACAAGTACAAGAAAAGAAAGCAGAAACAATGTGTACAAACTATATTTTGAGAGTAATTGACCAAACAGCTTCTTTGGTCTTATAAGTATGTGGCACATCTCCTTATGAAACAAGTGCAAGAGGCATTCCCCATCGACTGAAACCCTCCTGTAAGAAACTCATTTCACCCACACACAAAGTCTATCTACCAAAAATACTAGCTTCCTTATGCTAGATCAGTCTCTTTTCCCTTCTTTCTAGAAGAACATTCTTCTCAGGAGGCTTTCCTGTTCAAAATGCCAGTAATATACCCCTAGTAGTCCTGATATTTACTATTACTGTACAATTTTCCCTACAATTCAGACATTGCATAAGCTGCGCTTACACATGTAACAGTCACAGGTGATAATCGTGAGCAAGTCTGTGAAAGCCATGTACTTGTCACCTTGCCCTGTCTTACAGGCTGCACTACTCCAGAGACTTCTCCCACCAGCTTTTTGAGCAGCCCCCTCAACAGAGAGGCATTTGTCACTCAATAGTCACGTTCATCCATCACGTGAGGGCTTGTGTGACGAGTTGCATTTTGCCAGGCAAGTAGTACCTGCGCTGAGCAGCACTGTCAGGGTTGTGCAGCCAACAGAGTTCCAAGCATGAGAGGCTTAGCACTGTCTCTGTACCCCATCACTATAGCAGACCTGGTTCCCCTTCACACTGAAACATAGCAGAAGTGATCGGAGTCTGCAGGGTTTCACTGCATGCACAGAAAACTGACCGCGCTACCTCACCACGAATTGGGCTTAAAGGGACCTCAAAAGTAATTCACTGCTTACAATAATGCAGATTTCAGAATTCATTCTTAGTGATGTGCACAGGTTTTAGAAGTGAACGTAAAGGTAGTCAACCTTCCCTAGAAACAAGTATCCTACTTTTAAAAAGCCAACAAGACGCAACTTTACTGTACATGTATTCAGCAGTATTACTCACCAAACCAACACCATGTATTTGCTAAAGCTTCTGTTTTAGTGCTGCAAAGTCAGCCAGTACATCCAAGTTCAATACTTCACCTTAGTAAGACACCTCACCTTTGTCAATGTGAACTTCTAGAATCTTCTTCTCTCTAACAATTTTTCTGCCATTGCAGCTCTTACACCGGTCCTTGGGGCTGATACGTTCCCCATGCCCCTGACACTCCATACACACAGACTGGATTTGTTGCACCATTCCTGGCCCAATCTGGTGAATTCTGATCTGCATGCCTGTTCCCCTGCAATTAGGGCAGCATTCTACTGCACCCTTCTTGCCACCACGACCTGAGAATGAAAATTGCAGACAGGTGGTTATGCGCTGCCACAAAAAAACCCCCAAAAACTTTAGAAACATCTTGTGTTTAGTTTCAGTTTCAACATTACCTTCACATTTGTCACAGATAACATTTTTCTGCAGTGCAAGTTTCCTCATCGCACCATTGTACATATCTTCTAAACTTACTGACAACTGGTGGACCACATTTTTACCTGTAAAAGAACACAGATATTTACTCAAGTTTGAAAGCTTGGTCTGCAAGTCTCCTCTCAAGTCATGATAAACCAAGTCTCTGGGCTTTAACATCTTGTTTCAACAGAGCTTTGTCTTGTTTTGCTAGCATTAGCCAATAGCCCCTTCCCATTGGCTGTCATCTTAGGTAACAATTGTAATGGGTTTGACTCTCAGACTTTTTCTGAAAGCACAAACAGTAACACCATCAAAACATACAGAACCTCAGCCATTTAGGTTCTATAATGCAGGACTCTGGTTTTAACTAAGTCACTAAACACGTGTCCTACAAGCAAGTGGGAGACTGTCTGGATCTCTGCTCCAGCACTTTCTTCCTCTCATCAGGTGATTTTCTGGAAACAGAATTGAGCAATTACATTTTTACAGGAATTGTAAAGGAATTCCTTAGCACTTCAGAGTTAAGTTTTGCAAAGGATGACAAGCTCTGTCTTACTAGGAGTACTTTGATACAAGACTCTAACACTTTGATATAAACCCTTTTTTCTTCCCTTTGTCACCAGACCTGCACTGAGAGGTGATGGGGTCAGCACCGCTCTTAACCACTTATAGTTTTTCCCAGCGTGATTAATCTAGAGCTTAGATTCCGAGCAGCACTTTACTGCAGCTTCAACTTAATTCCACTGCACAGCGCAGAAAGACAAAAAAGTTTCACAAACTGAACTGGATTTTGATCTCTTATTTAAATACAGTTGCTTTTAGACACTACACTTATGGTAGCTTAATCAACAAATCATTTTAAGCCACGTTATCCTTCCACTTCCTATTCAGCCTATTAGCAGCTGGGCTTCCATTCAACTAAAGGTTCTCCAAACACAACATCCGGTTAGCGATTAACAGGGCACAATGCACGGGAGACCAAACTACCATTACACCAATCGAACACCCTCCCTTATAGTTTCAGGCCTTAAAGAACAAGTTCTGTTCAATTTTAAGATTAAGCTTGTAACTTCACTTGAACTCTGTTTAAATTCTTATACCTACGGCATTCTCCTCAGAGAATCTGATCCTGTCTACCCCTGCCAACACGCTGGAAAAGTAAGGATAGCCGGCACATTACCTCGCCTCTCTCTCTGCATCCTCCCTCCACCGCCGAAGAACATATCGAATATGTCCATGGGTGACCCGAAGCCGCCGCCGGAGCCGCCCTCCTTGATGGCCTGCTCGCCTCCTTTGTCATATAGCTCCCTCTTCTTCGGGTCCGACAGCACTTCGTAAGCTTGGGAGATCTGCTTGAACTGCGACAAACGGACACAGGCACTCAGGCATCTGCAGCCCCCCGCCGGGACCCCCG
>VZRJ01009095.1:0-47296 GCA_013397565.1 Ptilonorhynchus violaceus | reverse complement strand
GGGGGAGGGGACGTCCCGGCGTTGCCATGGGAACGGGGCCCATGGGGATGGGTGTGCCATAGGGATGCGGTGTGTGTGACAGTACCAGTGTTGCACTGGGGACGGAGCCTTGCCTTCCGGCGGGATGAGCTCACCACCACAGAGCTGGGAGGAAGAGCGCCGAGCACCGGACAGGGTGACGGTGAGGGATCTTTGCTCTCCAGGGTTAAATTGGTGTAAGTTAGAGGGTTTCAGAGCATGGTCCGTGTGCTGATTTGCTGGATGAAGTTATCCCCACTCTCTAGCCCTCTCTGTCCTCTGCTGCTCTCCTTTGTTTTGGTGGTTAAGTTAATCTCTCGGATCAACTCTGATTCCATGGGAAACAAATAACTTTTTTTGTGGGTAGGCTCTTCTCTCAGATGGACCCATCAATCCCATTGATTTTTCTGGTATATAGTTCATGGATGTGATAATGTATGGTCATGTAGGAAGGAAAACAGTATTGCCCTTTCAGCAGCAACCTGCTCTTAGATTATGTGTATGCTAGTGACATGCTTTGTCTTTAATTTCAGAAACATGAACCCAGTTAGCAGAATTGGCTGAGCTAATGGATGGGCTGGCAGCTGAATTCATGGACCCTGTTCCAGAGGAAGGTGGCCCTTTGGGAGTGGTGTGTTGGTAACGGTGTTTATTTTGCTCTATAACACAGTGATGCGTGTGTGCTGGCTCGTGGGGAAAGAGAAATGCACTCAGCGAGTGAAACTGCCACACTTGGAAGCAGTGGTGATTGGGCGTGGCCCAGAGACTGGGATAATGGATAAGAAGTGTTCACGGCAGCAAGGTAAGGTGCTTTAGCTCAAATCCTGCTTTCTACATGCAGCAGCTGCTGAACTTGCCTCTATCCTCTACACGGTCTGCAGTGTTGCCTGGTTCTTGAAGTCATCAAGCTTTTTAAATAAGCCCTTATGGAGATCTCCGGGTCCTAACAAATCAGAGACACTCAGAGACAGGACATTCTGTCATTCGTAAACTAAAGCATTGCACCTTAACGTGAGTTCCCAGGTCCACAGCTGTGTTCCGCTGCCTGCACTCTTGCTTTGTGAACAGCATTTTTCCCTAGTACTCCACCAACTGATCTTTAGCATGACTTGTTATTTTATATATAAAATAATGTGGTCTTGGAGAATATATGAAAATATGTGCGATCTATAAAATATTGCACATCTTCCCTGCCTTATCATCCATGTCTCTGGATACAGTCTTGCTCCATGCCTTATTGTCACAGAGGGCTGTAAGAATATCAAGAATGTATAGGAGACCTCAAAAGAACCCACCTTTATTCTGGAGTAATTCTGCCCTTGGCTCAGTGTATGGTTTGGTTTTGTTTCACCTGTGGTCCTGGAAAGAGAAGATGAGGCAGAAATATTCTTGTGATACATTCACAAAGATCAGCTTCAGAAGGATGCAGATCTTCAAAAAGAGGAGTGTTTTCTGCACTGTGTGGTTCAGCAGAATTCTTTTATTTACATTGTTTTGTGATACTTTGTTCTTTCTTTTCCAGTTCAGTTAAAAGCAGACTGTAACAAGGGATATGTCACAGTTAAGCAGGTATGATTTTATGTATGGATGTATGTATTTCTGATACTTAGTAAGACAGTTGTTGTACTTAACCCCACAAATGCTCCAAGTGATGATTCTGATCACTGGGTCTGAAAGATGTGAAGCTTTCTTATCACCAAGGGAGATTACAGTAAGTAGCCCTCAGAAGTGAACTTTTTTCTTAATGTACCTCAATGCGAGACTGCACTATTCCTTCCAGATATGCTCCAGTCTAAGACAGTCAGACTTCCAGCATCAAGGAATGCTGCTGTGAGTCCTCAGTCAGTTCTTCCAGGTGCTGCATTTGTGAGATTTTGGAGTTCTTCCACTAAACTTACTTATCTGCCTCCTGAGCCTTAAACTTCATAAGCTGAGGAAGCCGTTTGTTTAAGGCTGAAATTCTTGTGTTAGTGGGACTACGCAGTTGTAGAAGGTTTTTGTTTGGATGGCTGATAGAGCCAAGGATGTGGTTACTTCTGGGAAGGGATGGGATGTGAGCACTGCAGGCATTCTCATGTTACCAAATGGATGGATGCAGGCCTACTCCCTCACGGTTATAAGGCCCAGTATCTCTGAGACAATATGAAGGGAAAAAATCTCTGGTGCTGGTGTGTCTGTGTGTGTCCCCACAGCATCAGCCTGTGTGGACAGAACATCAAGACGTTCTGCCTACCAACGGGTAACGTCTTCAGACATAATGCCTCCAGAGCCCACTAAGCATAGGCACCCCACTGCTATCTGATTAATCTGGCAGAGATCTTTCAGGCAGCTTTTTGCAGAAGTCAACCGTAGTCATGATTTGGGTATTGTGTTACTGGAATCACAAAGCTGGGAATACTTTCTGGTCGTGGGTGCTAGCATGTTTTTGCTGCCTGTTGAAGAACTGCTTCCCAGGTGATAAGTGCGTGGCACAGGGTTCCAATGACCAGTTGTTTGATAGTTTATTGGCCCAGGGGACGGGAAGCATTCTTGACCTGAGTGAAACTGCAGAACTGTAAACTAAAGAGATCCTGGCTGGAATCAGGCATGTTCATTGCAGTGAATACTATGAGAGGTATACTACCATCTTGTGAGGCATGTAGGTATTGCAGTGACAAAGCTAAAGAAACACTCTCTGACAGTTTATCAGTCACTGGAGTGGGCTGATTTCCTAAAGCCTGTTTCATGCATAGACATTAACCAAAAAGCATTTTGCTGAAGACTCCTAATTTTCCTAGGGTCACCCTCATGATGAGGCAAAATCCATCTATCAGGCAATCACTGTAGGTTGCCTATGCCACAGTGTGATTACTAAAATAATTTACTATAACTACTGTTACTCCTCAGAAATAGTTGCTGCTGTTACTAGTTGTCTAATAGGTTGCTAGCTTTTTGTGGGAGGTGCGGCACAAGTGACACCATGCCCTGAGGTTGTGTGCTGACAGCTGTGATTGCAGGACTGGGCCATACACAGGTGTCCACAGTGCTGGACTGCCTGGTCTGCTGGAGCAGGTTGATGTGGGCAGGGTGGGCAGTGGATACAAAATGCATTTGCTTTCCAGGGTAGTGGTATTCCAGAAGAACAGAGGAGAAGTTGGCAATTCCACTTACAACATTGTTTGCTACTATTTTTTCATTTTTCTTCTACCAAAGATAGGGGTCAACCCAACCAGTGTTGATCTTGTGAATATTGGCAAGGATGAAGAGGTGAAAATGAAGCCAGGCCAAGTTCTGCATATTGTGAATAACCTTTACCCCTACATGGTGCAATTTACTGAAGAGTCAGGGAAAACTGTTCCTGAAACAGACAAGATGCCACGTGAGGACTCCTGTGAGAATGATGATATAGAGCTTGTGCCCAGAAAAACAATGAAGTTGGAGGTGGTGGATACACAAGGCAGTTCGACAAATCCCAAGCTAAGCAATACCAGTGTATCTACACATGAAGGAACTTCGAGCAAAAAGGCAGGTGTATTGATATAGTACTTGTGCTGTTTCTCCTGGGGTTGTCTCCTCTATGAGGAGACATGGTCTCTTGTGGATTCTGCTGGTGGGGAGATGTCGCAGGTGAACACAGATCCTCAAAGTATACAGAGCCTGAAAGGTGATGTGTGCTTCTGACATCACCCAGACCCTGAGAAAGTTACTTGGGACGCATTCTAACCTGACCTGAGGGATAGGGGTGTGCAAGCGGGCTTCCTTGTAGCAAGTGATGATTTTATTTCTGGTTTCTGCTGCAGTTTCTGGTAGAAGGACAGTCTATATGAGCTCAGTTTAGCTGGAGTCACCCAAGGATACTGTCCTGGGTCTTGAGTGGTTGTCTAAAAGCAAATGCACAGAGAATGGAACAACTTGAGCCTTTTTTTTTTTTTTTAGTTTGTTTGTTTTTAATTGCATGGGGCATTTTTTCCCCTCTTGTTTGTTCATTCCATATGGTGGAACCATGTTTACATTAATGAATGCTTCCAGCCGAAATCTTTGAAAGGGGGTTTTTAGCCCTTGTGACATGGACAAAATAAAAGACTGCCTAATGCATTTGGAACTAGTGCAGTGGTGGCAGAGAAGTTGCAGAAATGAAACCCCTCAAGACAAAATTTTAGTCTCAGGTTGCTGTGAGTTAACCACTTACTTCATTTGTGGATTTGAGCTCGTTACATTAGGGCCAGATTCGTGGTGGAATGAGCAGGGAGACAAGACAACTCACACTTTTTCCCTGCCAGCACTATAATAATGTTTGAACGTCTTCCTCTGTAAGAATATGATGAAGGTCATAGCTGATAATGCTTGTAAAGTGATCTGAACAGATCAAACATCTATTTTGATAGAGGTGCACTCAAGGCACGCCTTCTGTTAGGTGTTTGGTAACCAAGTTAAGAGATAGCTGCTAGTGTTGGCTTGATCTTCTTGTGCCTTTCTTCTTTTCTCTCTACAAGACATGCACAATATAAAAAAATCAGTACATCTAAGAGTAAGGCCACATACCACAACTACTTTGTTCTGTGCAGAGCAGTATAGGATAGGATAGTTAATGGAGATCTTTGTTCTTCCTTTGGCCCTTGTGATCCTTGAAGCAGAGGGCCTTGTGCCATGACATGTGCAGGTAAGTTATTAACTTTAAACAGATCCAGAGCTCCCTGTTGTTAAATTTCCAGTGCTTGGAAGATTTAACTTTTCATCTTCACAGTATCTTGTTAAAAGTTTTCAAAGCTAGCTTTTTAGGGGCAGTTGGAGCAGGTGTGTTGGCATTTTATAGAAGGGAAATAATTCAGCTGTCATTCAGCTGTTGTTGTACTGCTGTATGCTAATGAATGTTCTTAACTGAATCCTTTAAATTATATAATTGGACGCTTAATTGTCTTATAATGTATTTTTCCACTTCTCTGCTGTAGGAACATTTAGGACACTGGAGTCAGGGTCTAAAGAGTTCCATGCAGGATCCAAAAATGCAGGTGAGAGCTGTATACTTGTACTTTACAGTAGACCCTGTCTAGCAAATCTAAATGAGCTTTCTTTCCTCCTTCTGCCATTTGCTTTAACAATGTGGTTAATCAATGGAGTCCTGCATAAGGCCTGAAATGTACTTGCATTTCTCTCTGGTGTAACATTAACTTGGGAGTCTCTCATGTACTGATTTCACAGAGTGTCACTATCTTAATTATCTTTGAGCTCTCTATACTGTGAGATTTGGCCAACAGATTTCAAAAAGGTTCATGGGAGAGCAGGCGAGCAGTTGCTTTGTTTCCTCAGGGAGACCTATTGAAATGGGGTTGTCATTTGAAGCTGAGCAGGTCACGGAGGTTCCTGTTTTCCAGCAGTCAGCACTGCCTTGTTTCTAATCATAGTGGAGTTTCCTGGTTTCCAGCAAACTTGACTTTCGCACCTTTGTGCCAGCTGACAGGATCTGACTCCTGGTCTCACTGGGCCCCTTCAGGTGATGATCACCCTCAGGCTGAAAATAATTTAGAATCGTAGAATCATAGAATATATTGAGTTGGAAGGGATCCATCAGGATCATCAAATCCAACTCTTAGCCCTGCACAGGATATCCCCAAAAATCACACCATGTGCCCGAGAGTCCAACCGCTTCTTGAACTCTGTCAGGCTGGTGCTGTGACCACTTCCCTTAGGAGCCTGTTCCAGTGCCCAGCCACCCTCTGGGTGAAGAACATTTTCCTGACATCCAGCCTAAACCTCCCCTGACACAGTTTCGGGCAAGACCCTGTGGTCTTGTCACTGTTCACCACAGAGAAGAGATCGGTGCCTGGCCCTCCTCTTGCTGTCATGAGGAAGTTGCAACTGCAATGAGGTCTTCTCTCAGTCTCCTCCAGGCTGAACAGACCAGGTGACCTCAGTGGCTCCTCAGACGGCTTCCCTCAAGGCCCTTCACCAACCTTGTTGCCCTCCTTTGGACACTAACAGCTCAATGTCTTTCTTACATTGTGGCACCCAAAGCTGCCCCCCGCACTCCAGGTGAGGCTGCTCCAGTGCAGAGCAGAGCGGGACAATCCCCTCCCTTGCCTGTCTGGCGATGCTGTGCCTGATGCCCCTCAGGACACAGGTGATCCTCCTGGCTGCCAGGGCACTGCTGACCCATATTCAACTTGCCATTGACCAGGACTCTCAGATCTCTTTCCATGGACTGTTCTCCAGCTTCTGGTTCCCCGGTCTGTCCATACATCGAGGATTGCTGTGTCCCAGGTGCAGAATCCAGCACTTTCCCTTGTTAAGCTTCTGTTCAGCCCTCTAATTTGTCTGGGTCTCTCTGCAGGGCCTCCCTGCCTTCAAGGGAGTCAACAGCTCCTCCCAGTTTAGTGTCATTGGCAAACTTGCTTTCTATCCCTTCCAGTCCTGTGTCCAAGTCATTTATGAAGATGTTGAGGAGCATAGGGCTGAGGATGGAGCCCTGTGGAACCCCACCAGTGACAGGTCGCCAGTCTGATGTCACCCCATTCACTATAACCCTTTGCACCCAACCTGTGAGCCAGTTCCTCATTTAGCTGATAACTAAGTAGAAGGTTCCTATTTCTTGATTGATTGGTTTTTTTTTAAAATCAAGTCTGAAGTGTTGAATTGCATGGATTTATAGGAGATCTGGATGCCCATTGTCTTAGAATTGCTAGCCCTTTCAAATGAGTCTATTTATAGGGGATGATAAAACTATGGAAATTCTTGCTTACTTTTTAAACATGAAGCTTAATTTTCATCCCTTAAGCAGAACTTCATATAGTACTTACCAAACAGGACTTTTTTGACCCAAAATATGAGCAGGTTTTAAAACGCTGCTTTGAATGTTAGAACACAGATAACTGTTTGTGACTGAGGGTTAGCTTTATTAGTTGTAGTTTGGAACTGAATACACAAACTATAGAACTCCTATCTTTGCTTTTAAATCAAATATTAAATGAATGGCAATATTTATTTCTTCTGAAAAGATTGAAAATTATCCCATTCCTACTGGCTGCATGAGCAGACACTAATGTGTGCATATAAAATACGGGAGTATCAAACAGTCATGCTGCTGAAAGACTCAGTCCTAGGATTTGTATGCTGATAAAATTTTAATCTTCCTTTCTGTAGAGCAACACTGATCAGCTCTGTATAAAAACGTAGAAGAATAGTTAGCAAAGGTGACAAAGACATCATCCATCCCTCTTCAACACATGCCCTGCGAAGAGACCAGAGACACAACACACAGGTTCTGTGTCAGAACCTGATAACTTTTTATTGCTGGGGCAGGTTGTCCCCATTTTTGTCCACAAGCTTCCCAACCATTTCTCTTCTTCAGCTGCATTGAATTGTTGCAGAAGGCAAAACAAAATGAAAACAGGAAGAAGGGCATGATAGATAGGAATGTGCTCTCCTTCTTGAGAGTGATCTTACAAGGCAGGATATTGGGTAGAATGAGCTGAAATAGCTCAGACTTGAATGCTTTTGTCTTTGTAATGCTGGTGGAGGTCTGCAGCACACCGTTGGTAGCATGTCTGAGACTTGTGCTTCACTCCAGAAATCTGTGATGGCTGCGCAGCCCAGTGCATTCTTCCTGCGTGGTCTGTATTGAGCAGTGTTTTTGTTTGTGACTGCAAAGCTTGAATGTAGCCTGATGGAAGTAGAGTTCCCTGGACCTCACTGGTATCTCAGTCCAGTGATTTTCAAGAGTTCATATCCACCTCTAGCTATGATTAACTTCCTTTTATAAAGTATATGAAGAAGGATGCTGGAACACCTCTCCATAGCTACCTGGTGTATGTTATGGAAGAGGGTGTTTATCCTTGAGCAACTTAGTTCCAGCAAAAGTTCTCCTTGGATAGGATCTCAAAATCCACTAAATATAGTGCTTATAGGAAAAATATATTTAACTTTCAATCAGAAAGTAATCTAGTTTTTTGGTTTTTTGCAAGGTTTACAAAGATGAAAAGACTGTAGTCATCAAGGATAAATATCCCAAGGCACGTTACCACTGGCTTATCTTACCATGGGACCCCATTTCAAGCCTGAAGTCAGTCACCAGGGACCACCTTGAACTCCTGGAACATATGCATGCAGTTGGGCAAAAAATGATTGAACATTGCCCTGCCAGAGAGAGCCTGGAGTTCAGACTGGGCTACCATGCTATCCCCAGTATGAGGTAAGACCTACAGGAGTCATCTGGTGGAGACCCTATTCTTCCAGTTACACAGAGTTGGGGCTAAGTCAGTGAGGAGGTCTGGCATGGCTAAAGAAGAGGCAGTCCTCCTCAACACTACAGACAGCTTGGTGCCCAGTCCTTTGTCCCACACTGCTTGTAGATGCTGATGTGCTACACGGGTATCTTGGGCCTGGTGGGGAATGCCTGTTGGGCTTCACTAACAGAGGTCCGTGCCTGGGGCTGTGCGGTGCCTGTGGTCCAGCCCCAGCAAAAGAGGCAGTACTGCCAATGCCAAGTGCTAGGGCATCCCCCTCCCAGGGCACCAGTGTGGGATTAGAGACTGACTCCTAGACCTGTTGAGTCCTGCCTGATACCGAGCAAGGATTTGACTCTTGTTTTAAGTCCAGAACTTAAGAGTGTCCAAATGCCTGTAGATAACTGCAGTCAGTTGTTCTTCAGTTCTTGAAGCTTTTGGTCACTGATCAAGTCCCATTCAATTACTCTACAAATAGTAAACCTTGGCTTTATTATTAAACCTTTAATAAACCTTTGGTTTATTAACATGACTGTCTCCACCCTTTTGGAAACTAGCGGGAATACAGACTGTAGTGAGGGGCCAATGGAATATGCAGACTAGTGACCTTGACTGTTTTAAGTGAAATGCTTGGCAAAAGACAGTGCTTCCGAACTGACTGTGTTTCTTCTGTCACAGGGTCAAGACTGACCCACAAGGCTGGCATTCTGCTGAATCCTGTGTGCAACTGATACAACTGCAAAACAACTTGGGGCATTAACTTTCTTCTCTCATATCTACATTATATTTTTTTTTTTCAGTCAGCTACATTTGCATGTAATCAGCCAGGATTTTGATTCTCCAGCCCTGAAAACCAAGAAGCACTGGAACTCTTTTACTACAGACTACTTCTTAAATTCTCAAGGTAATGATTAGAGAAGGTACTTCATAACATATAATCCTGCTTGCAGGTTCTGGCTTTGGGCTTTTTTTCCAAATAAATGCATAAGTCATATATTCTGTTGCAGTAAGTGAAAGGTTTTATTTAATTTAAGATGCTGGGGAGTAGCACTGAGTAAAAGTCAACAAATTTTGTGGCTGGTTTAAATTAGAATGCAGCAATAACACGCTGTGCATGTGAAGCAGTGCAGAGAGATTTGCAGTGCCATGTGTTTCATGATGCTGTGTGGTCTGAGTACCTATGGTCTCTTTTATTTTTATCCCCAGATGTGATAGAGATGGTAAGAAGCAAGGGAAAAGTGACGGTGAAAGACCATACCTCTGAACTTCTCAAACTTCCCCTCAGATGCCATCGTTGCAAACAACAGCTGTCCACAATCCCACAGTTAAAAGAACATCTCAGGAAACATTGGCCAAAATGACTTTGCAAAAAATCGTCTTTCAACATGTCTTCGGATTTCAGGCCAACACAAAGACCATGAAATGTTAATGGAAATGTATGTTTGTTAACTGGAATGACAAATGTAATATGGGGAAAAGTAGCCTGGAAACAGCAGTGTACTAATTTAGTAATAGCTTCGACAAAAAAACCAAACCCTTCCCTCCCTCCCCCCTAAAAAAATTAATAAAGTGACTTCTGAAATGGAAGGTGTGTTTGCAGTTTTGTTGTGGTAGAGCCACACTAATCTGTAAGTGAACCGAAGTCTGGAAGAAGTGCTTTGTTTGGATGAAAGGATTTATTTTAATTCAGAAGCTGAACCAAGCTTAGATCTAGGTTTCTACTGAGAAAAAAAAGAAACAATGGTTTAGAGGTCTTTTTCTTGATGTCTTCTGGCTACTACAGAAGTTTCTCCTAAGCTTTAATGTTGCAGGCAGTGGCGTGGCTGACAGGAAGTACTGTCAGTGCAGGGGAAGGAGCATCAGCTGATCATCATCAGCATCAGCATCGCTGTGCTGCTGAAAGGCCTGATGTGTCAGTGCTGCTGAACTTCCCCTCAGTTATGGAGTGGGCTTTGCCCCTCACCAGGGTGCCAGGACAGCCACTGCTCAGGCTCTAAGTGGGGCAATCTTTTTCAGGTACAAGGATGTATTTAAGCATTTATATATAAAATAAATGTGTAATATGTAATGACCAGCTTTACTGCTCCCCAGAGTAATAAACTATCAAGGTTTGCAGTTGCTTGTCTGCTTATGTTGAGTTTGGTACAGAAATTGTGTGGTTTAATCCTGCCCTGTTTCTCCACCACATCAGGATTTTAGTGAGCCTCTAATCATTTGATTGTTATCAAGAAGTGAACTTCCAGAGAGGCAGCAGTACTAATAAAAATATCTGAGTCCAAAACTGGTTTGTAGAGTTCAATTTCACCCTAAGCCCAGCTTTGACTTGTTAAGTAAGATGCCCTCTGGGTGAAATGGCTTTCAGTAAAAAAGCACACAGAGCTTTTGCTACACAAGGAAAACGCTGCTTCTAACTCTTGATAACACATTGTGTGGGTGTCCTTCCATTGCCCCCATGCAGCAGTGTGTTGCTATACATGCTCCAATGGGACAAATAGTTAAGTTGTTGCTGCTGGAAAAAAAGACTTCTGTGATAGAATTGTCCCCAAAAATGGGTTCTTTCACCTGGTGTGCAAGAACCTGATCCATATATAGGGTCGTGTTTATTTCGTGCCTGTGCAGAGATGGGTGCTGGGTGGTGAATCCACACCCAGTTACAGCCAAGCAATGTATTTATATCTTCAAAATATCTAAGTCTGCACTTACCTAATGTCTAAATACCTGCTTACTCGCTATCTGTTCGACAAGCTTTTGCCTCCTTCAATTTAAAGGTACATTGCATTTCAAATTTATTGTACATGTCCAGTGGGTAGGGGTCTTCAGTTGGAGGTGGATAATCTAAGTTTTACAGATGTGGTTTTCACGTGATTATAACGAGCTAAGTTTATCTAAAGAATGCAATTTTAGTTGATTTAGCTAATTTCAGTTAAATGTCTGGAACGTTGCCAAATGCAGTGTCCAGGATCTAATTCAAGATCTCTGTTCATGTTATCTATCTACTTGTTTCAAAACTATTCTGCCAAGACCTTGCATTTCCCACTTTTCTGGGTCTTTAAAGTATTTATTGTTCTCTTCTCCAATGATTCACTCTGCAAATTTTTTTCTTAAAACATTTTATTTTTCACTAGAATGGGGTACAGTAAGGGTGAGGGGTTGGCTGTGGCCTAATTTCAAACACTGGTCACACTTTAGCTTTTGCCGACATTAGTAATAATATGCCTTAAATTAGAAAACAAAATTTGGAGAGTAAGGAACAATAGCAAAAGCACAGCCAGTCTGTGGATTCATTCTTGACACAAACTAGGGCTTCAGCCGGCTCCAGAGGTAACGTCGTGCTAATGCTCTCCAACAGGAACTAATTTGGACCAAGGCCAGTTGTGAATGCTGGAGAACTCTGTTCTTCCTCATGGCAGACACAGGCCAGAAAGGAAAGTGGCGCCTCTTCACAGTGAAATGCAGTGCTTATGCCCCATGCCTGTCACACCTGGGTGGCAGTTGTGGTTTTAGTACCTCTCAGAGCAGGTTGGAGTGAAGCACAAACCCCTGCAATCCATCTGTATGGGAACAGTGTGCGGCTGAGTCACAATTGCCTACACTCACAGGCGGAGCACGATTCTGAGGGACAAGCCTATGTATGATGTTATAAATGAGGGGCATTGTCGGGAGAACCACTGCCACCAGGGCTGACCCCAGGGGGATGGATGGCAGCACGTCCAGCACTCGCTGTGTGAGGTCACCACTGTATGGGAAAGGTCTGCAGGAATGGCAGCAGCGGGCACAAGATGTTCAAAGCCAACAAGGGACAGCCACCTATATGTGGCCAAGGGTAGCCTCACAGCCGTGAAAGAACTGTGGCAGAAGTCATAGACATTGGCACAGGTTACTTCATGAATGGCTTTGCAAGGGACCCATGGCCTTCCTACATTCTTTCATCTACAGCTGGTAAGCCCACACAGGAGACGGGGAGCAACCAGTACAACACCTTTGTTGGAAGAGAGCTTCAGAATAGCAGCATAACTTTTAACACTCATCAACCCAGTAAGACCTGGCATAGTGGTGGACGGACACTGTGCCCAAGATACTAGGGAGTGCACTTTCCAGACAGAGATGAAGAGTCAGCCAGAGGACCATCCCACACTGTTCTGGAGCCAGTGCCTCCTCTGTGTTTAATCGCTGACAAGGAGAGGTATGATGAGACGAAGTTTGAAGAACTTCACATGCCTGCTGCCCAGGTTGCCTACCAGTCCCATTTATCTATGTACTCTTATGGAAAAACCTCAGCTCTCAGTGCAAATGGGCCATGGTGCTTTGCATACAGCTCCCATCGATGAAGGTTATGTTTTAATGCAACATCCTTCAGATTATTCTAGATTGGACATCACAGTGATCTCATGAAGTTGCTTTATGAGTTTGGAAACATGTTCACAGAACAACAGCTACATGTCACACAAGATCTCAAAAAGAGTGCTGTTACACTTCCCTGGATCTTATGTAGGACTTGAGTTCACCTGTTCTGAAATAACAAATGGATTACGAGCTGCTGGATGGACACCCCATCGCTGTAGGCAAGGAGATTCCTCTGTGTAGCGGCACTCTTCAAACCAGCCTCACTTGGCTCACAGCAGCAAGGGCTTCTGCATCTGACACCTGCCTCAAAAAGCGTGATGGTGCCAACAAAAAATGGGGGGAAATATCCTGCTGTATGGGAGCAACTGTGATGGAGGCCTTTGCCAACCGCTTCCAGGTGGAACCAGACAACACGTGCCCCAGTGACAACTTCATCATAGCCATGTCCCCGCCGAGAAAGTGTTCTGTCTGGATTGGTGCACCTATCCTGGCCTCACTCCACTCTTTCCAGGGCTTCTGGTTTTAAAGGAATGAATATAGAGAAGGTTCCTTCATTTTCAAATAAGTGCTTCTAAGGAAGACATCAGATGCCTTAGAAAGACCAGTGATGATGAAGCATCTCCCTTCCACTCCTGGCTGTAATTAGATTTCTGCTGCAGCTGTATTATTTTTTGTGATATTGTTACAGGAACGAGGCCTAAAGCCAAAGGAGATGTGATAAAGGACTCTCCACAAAATGTGCTATGAGATTATGTGGTGAAGGGATTAACATGGGCTGACCCCAGGCTGATGGGGATGACAGGTTATCAGGTGGAGGCCAGATGATCCTTGCCACTGCACACATCCAGGTGGAAAAGAGAGTGGTGGAAGAGTTCTGTTCCAGCCTGTCATCTCTCTGTGACTCTCAGTACTCCTCATTAACACATGAAGTGGTTGTCTCATCCTCCTCCCCATTTACAATTGCAATAACAGAATATTTGACTGCAGTCTAATCTCCGCTTCTCGCAAAAAGTATACATTTATCCTTTGAAATCCTCCAAGGCAGAGGATGAGAACACGACCACCTTGCAGACAGGGCAAGGGGCTTGCTCTTCTCTTCCCCAGTGCAGGGATGCCTCTCTGGAAAGATCTGTGGCTCCGACTCCGTCACAATATACCCAGGAACACTTGTACATAGCACTGTACACTTGTATTTTGCAGGTCTAGTGCATTTATCACTGGCAATCTAACAAAAACCTATAATCTGTTGCTCCAATAAACCACACTATTTGTGGATCTGTTCATGAAAATTCTTAATGAACTTGACAGATTTTTTTTCCCCTTTTGTATTCAATGAAGCTAATCAGCAGACAGGTGACAAATATCTACTCTAACAAGAGAAACAGGCTTCCACACAGCCACATTTTCTCAGAGGTTGAGACATTTTTAAAGTTAACTCCATATTTCTGCATTAATGGCTTACTTCCATACCTGGTAACTCCATCTGTAGGAGCCTCCACAGAACTTGTAAGAGCAAATTCAACATGTCTGTAAAGACAGTAACTAAAGCCGCGTACATTTCAGGATTATATGCATCACTAAGACAGCAAAAGAACATGCCAGCAGAAATCAAGGGAAAGCAGACTCCCAGCTGCTGCTGAGAAGAAACTACGGTTCAGCAACTGCAGAAGTGGGAAGCAGGAGGTAGGACATCCCCCCTGGAGACTCATGAACACCATGTGCTGCTCCCAGCTCTACTGCTCCTTACTCAAAGTTCACTCAGGAGGGAAAGGTGTAGGGGAAGACAACAGAGTTGAGTGATGAATGATTTAGAAGACTGTCCTTTCACTTGGATGGCAGATTTAATGGGGTTTTGCACTGACTGGAGGACAAGAAAGCATGCCTAAGACAAAAGGGTCTTTTCCATGATGGAAAAGCAAATGAAGTCATGCACATATTTAGGCACAAGCATGAATCCTCAGTAAGTCAGCAGCAATTTTACCTTTTCTTGTTCTTTAAAGAGAGAATCTCTTTTTTAGACAATAGATTACATTATGCAAGACCTCAGCATTTCCTGGCACCAGATTTAGGAATGTCAGGAATTACTGGCGTGTCACATTTCAGTTACAGGGCCAGAGCTCTCTGCACAGGACCACAGACTCCCTCATCAACCCCTTCTCCACATCTGATAGATGGCTTCTGTATTTCACCCTGGACTATGCTATGCTACCACTTTGAAGACCCAAATCCTGTGGAACACTCTTACCCTGGAAAGCCTTTCACGTGCTTTGTCATCTCAAAAGGCTTTACTTACTGTTGCAGAATCTCCTTCCAGTGCAGCCACAGTACTTGACAACAGGCTTAAGTCATCCCTACACCACCCCGAACAGGCCACACAACTCAGAACAGCTGAAAGCGAGATGTACCCCAATGCTTCACACTGACAAAGGACTGTTTTACCAGCCCCCTCTAGGAAGCCCAAGCCAGCAGAACATGTGACCAAATGACCACCCTAATGTGATGGAGTTCTTGCTGCACAAACACAACACTCTGCAGCCCTGGACACGCTCATGCTGTGCCATCAAATGCAGGATGCAGCAGGATGGCACGTGCTGTGCCATCAAATACCTCCAACAGACAGGAAGCATCTTGTTTGTGTGGCGTTTTTCCACAGCACCCAATGGAAATGACCTCCACCGAACACTGCAGCTGCCAGGCCAAAATTAACTGAGAAGGGGATGCTACCACTGAGAGGGTTTCCAGCCTTGTCCCTTTCTTCTGCTCCCAGAACTGCTGCTGTTACTTCTCGCAACAGATTGCAGAAGTATTCTGAGGTAAAACCTAATTCTCAAGTATGAGACCAATTTCCAGATGACAGTTCTGCAAGAGCACACAGCATTATCAGGGTACAGCTGCTAATCTGTCAGTGCCACAGAGCAGCATCAATCTTCTTTCAACTCAGATAATTAGGGTAGTATTACTCAGCAAAGTGTGACACTGACACCTCCACCCTGCTTTTATTCACGTTTTCCTCTGTCCAGGACCTCCCTGGTATGGGCACATATGAAACTGGGCACAGTTTCAGGACAGTAATGGCTGCTGGCACCATAGGATTCACTCTGAAGTAACAAAGCGATACTGACAAAAATCTGGTATTAGCAACATCCAGCTTCAGCAGAGAGAAAACAAAATTTGTTTAGCAACTACAACAACTTGCTATTGGTACAGTCTTACAGGTGAGATCTCTAAAGCAGGCAGAAGTGCTTAAAATGTGGCCTATCATCATGGCAGGAATCAGCTCTGGGAGGGAGTGATGGCAGAGAAGACTGCTCATTCCATACTGGTGGGATTGCTTCATTCCGAAGAGGGGGAACAATGGTACGAGATGCTGGATTCAGCCAGCAGCTTTCAGAGCTGCGCACCCTTTTGCTCCCTGGCCTCACCAACCATCTCTGCAGTGAGTGGCTGTGCCCACGAGTGTGACACCATATCGGTCCCAGTCACAGCTGCACCAGGTGGAGACACCCTTCCCTTGCACAGCCCTAAGAACAGTGTATCAGAAACACCAGGACAACAACAGCTTCTGTAAAGATATAACGAAATTATATGAAAAGTTAGAGTTCAGAGTCCACAGGGATTCCTTGGCTTTTATTTACTGGAGAAGATGCAGTTTCCATTGCAGATTTTTATTGAATTTTGGTGGTGTAAGTACTTCTGGATCTGGAAGGCAAATGGAACAACTGTCAGAACAGGGGTAAGAGCAATGTAGTTTCTTCAAGAGCTATCAACAACTTTGTTCACTTTTCTTTACACCAAAGGATGCTGAGAAATCTCTTGACACCTATAATTCCCCTGTAGTGACTGATAACCAGCCTGCACAGAAGAGTGTCCTCAGAAGACCTGCTTATACCAGAAAACCTCTGGGGCACACCAAGTACCCTCTCAGTCATTACATGTTACTGCTCAGAATGAGGAGGCACAAGCACAAAGCCACAACCATCAGTGGCACAAAGCAGAACTCCATTCATTTCCCTGTCACTGGCCCATCATGCACCACAGTCAGCTGGCTCTGTTCGGTGTGATTAAGGGGCACAAGGCTTTTTCTGGTGCCAGCCCTGGCAAGTGGCAATAGGCAGGCTGCATCTAGAGATTCAAGAGAGGATTTCCCCAGTCAATTCCGGGACTGGCAGGGAAGGAGATTGCAGAACTAGCAGGAAAAGGGAAGACTGAGGAGTTGGGACCACCATTGATAGGTCTCTTAGCTGTAATCTTGTATTTGCTGCAAGGATTTCAAGATGGCAAGGTGACACGACAGATTGTAGCCTGGCCTGGTCAAGAGCCTGGCCTGACTGCCAAAGCCAGATGGAAAAATTCAGCAGGTAAATTACAAGAAGAATTATCTAACACATTCCTTAAGAAATCAGATTTTCAATTGCCTCACAACAGATTGACATTACACACACAGGAAGTCAGGAGCACAACTGAGACAGTTTTAGCACAGGAATTCAGACAAAAATAAAATTTGTTGAGAAAGCTGCTCACTTGCCACAAGGCAGGATGGTACAATGGTATACCATAAAGAAAAGCAAGAAACCCCCAAACTCAATAACTGGTACAACTGTTGGCAGGTAGCAGTGCTTGGAGAGCTTCGAAGCCCACTAACCTCACTGACATTTCACAACCAAACCTGAGAGCCTCAACTAACCTTGTACAACAGGAGGCATCATCCTCTTCTGCTGATAGGCAGCCATAATGCTGTTTGCAGTTGAATTGGGTCCCAGCACCTGTAAGAAGCAATAGCCATGTTGCAACCTCAACAAAGCAAGGCTGCAAGCAGGGATACTCTCACAGGAAACTCTGTTGTTATTGTCCAGAAGTAGTTGCCTGCAGAGACCTCACAGTACAAACTGAACAGGAATATGTGATCAAAGCCCAGTGATGTCTCAGAAAAGTTAACACAGAGGCAGAAAGAGAGAACTGCTTTCACGCAGCTTCTCAGGACACAGAACTCTTATCCCAGCACCTACTTCTTCACAGCACTGCAAATGTCATGACTTGGCAGGACTAATTTCATTACAGCACCATCAATGTTTAAAGTTCATTTGGGAGTCTCTGTTCCCTGTCACATAGAGCAATTTTAATCTGTCTTTAAGAGTCCTCCTAATCAGCAGTTAGGGAGAAGATACAGGGGAACATCTTGTGTTCACCATAAATGCTCAGAAACCACTTATTAAAGACTTTTTTACTCTGGAAGGGAACTAAGTAAAGTCCCTGTGATTTCCTTATTCTGCACTAAGCTGAAGCTCAGAAGCCTGACTTAACCCTTCTTTTTGCAATATACTCCTTATGACATATGGTTCAGATTAAATTGACCAGGCCAGTAGCTTTTCACTTCACAAGACCAGGTTGGACAACCACTACTCCAGTACATAAAAGCTATGTCAAGACTTCTACCATTAGGCCTAGAAATGAAGAGTGTGTTCCCATATTCTACAAATTGCTTAAGATGGAGCTTACAAAAAGAAGGCACCACCAGGACAAGGCAATACAAGCCTCAGGAGACCTCATCATGTCCAATGGGGTGTTCAGTGCAAAGAACACAGTAGGCTATACATGTTGTACATGCCTGTAGTGTACTGATTCAGCAGGTCCTGCAGGGAATGTCTACTGAACCTCTACAGAAAAAAACCCCAGATTTTGAAAGCCAAGGAAGGATTCTGGGCTCTCTGCTGGAGAATGCAAAATACTGCTCAACACCTGATATTGTCTAGCAAGTGTGATAGGTACAGACCAGGCTGGCAGAGCTCTGTTGCAGGTCTGGAGTCCAGATTTCTGGGATTGAGGTCTCCATCAGCTGCAAAACCTCTTCCAGGACTTGCTGCAGTGCCCCAGCTTGCTCATCATAACCAAACAATACAAGCTGCTTCAGAAGGATGTGTATATCTCCTACAGGAGGCAACAGAAGCATGAGCAATAAATAGCAATTAACACCAGTACACTAAATACACAGCTGCATTTCTTTGCTATCAGCACACAGGAAGGAGAGCAGCAACTCAGAACTGGTTCTGTCCTTACCAAGCCCCTACAGCGCCCGAGAACAAAAGCAAGACAAATCTGTAGTGGCATTGATAAGGCCTCTTTCCTCTGCTCCCAAACCTCAAATGCAGAGAGCTTACAGCATTATATGTTATTCTGAGCACAGAGGCAGAAGAATTAAACCAAGGCCCAACACAGATGGCTGCATGGACAAGGCAGCTTTTCTCCCCAGCATAAACAGTAAGAACAAGAGTGGGCACACTGCCTTAGCAGTCCTCATCCTCACAAGCTGCAGCGTGGATTAACATCACCTTTCACAGTCTCAACAGCACGAACATGCTCTCCTAGGACTTCCAGAAGGGCAATATCCTCGAAAGGACTCCCCTCCCTCAGGCTGTATCTCTTACGCTCCGCCTTGCGCCGATTCTTTGAGGATCGCCTGAAAAGGAGCACGTTTAATTACAGCGTGCACAGCAGGATTAGTTGTTAGCAGGATAAGTCTGAAGGAACACCAACAGTGTGCATGAAACTTGTCACTCAAGTCCTTACTCCATCCAGTGACAAGGGACTGCATGTAAACCCTAGGCACTGTGACAATGTTATCAGTGCTACTCAACCAATATTCTCTGTGGTCTGAAATACAAGACAGGAGTCAGGCTGTCTCTCTACTTCAAAAGAGACTGCTCCATGTTCCAGCAAGGTTAAAACATGTCTACAAGCACGAATCAGGAGCTGTTCCAAGCACAAAGCAGTAGTCACTATCAGGCAAAGCTGAGGTCCACTTAAAACATTGGTGGCCAGAGTTTCTGTTTGCCTGTGAACATTTTAATTTCTGCCACCTCCAGAGCCTGCTCAGCTCCTCTTCCACGATCACAGGAAAGCAACCTACTTGCATAAAGTTCCCAAGTGATCAGCACACTCTGACAACAGGTATGCTGAATACTAAGGCTGCATCCTCTTTCTGTTTACATCTGGTCCACAAAAAAAGGTTACCCCAAAAAGTCCACACTTTTCCCACAACTGGATTTTTCCACAGTTCAGCCAGGGAATGCAAAAGTGGTCCCACAGACTACACCAACCTGTTACACACCCACACTGCAGCTCATATTCTTGAGAGCACTTAAACACACTGCAGAAAACCACTGTGGGAAGACACCGGTATGAGATTTAGTAGCAATGCCCACATACCAAGTCCAAAACCTGGGCCAAAGGACACAAGACATGCGCACAAGCTGTTAATGTTTGAGAGGTTCTGCCTGTATTCTGTATCTAGCTTTCTACAGCCAAATATTCTGGCCATGTGCCCAACACTCACATAGCCAGAACCTGCCCAGAGTCTGTGTTCACAGCTCCTCTGCTGGGCACTCAGTTCCTGTTGCGCTAGTAGCTTCTGGCATTTTCTGCTCTTTCTCTTCCAATGAGTTAAAATAACCATGAAATGCCTGTAATTAAAGCAGCTCCAAGGCACACACAGCTGCAAGGAGGAGCATGCCAAAAATGAGCAAGCTGACCTCCCAAATGCTGATGCCAGAACAGTCACTACCTAATTTGGAGGCAGATACCTACGCTGATATTCTTGAATTGCTGTGTGAGTATTTGCTGTTCACGTCACTGGCTGTCACAACACTGCTGGTTTCAGAGAAAAGCTCCAATTCTGGGCAATTTGGCACTTCATAATCTGCAAAACACGGTAAAAACCGTCACAGTATAGAAAAGGGTCAGAGTTATTTCAAGCTTTGTCTCTGGTTGATCTGTGTAGCTTGCTGGGCAGATTCATTCTACCTGCTGGTGTTCTGGAGCCTTACTGCTCTCAACCCCACTTAGCCAGCACTCAAGAAGGAACAGGAGTTGTGAGAACACTGCTCCTCTGACCTGGTGGGGATGGTGATATTCAACAGCACAATCACAGCGATGACTATCTCAGTGCAGCAGAACTGGACTGGGACACAGCACTCTGCTTTCTGAAAAATTCCCGAGCCTGTGTGAGCTGGCAGGTACCTATAGGCACTTGGCACAAAGGACATGCTGAGCACTGTCTCACTCAGCCAAGACGGTACTGTGGAGACAATGCTGTGTCATTTTGAAGAGCTTTCAGGTGCATTTTGATTCCATGAAAGCTGTGACACAAGACAGAGCTGAAAATACAGAATAAGCAGGGTAAAACAATCCCACTCCAAGCACGGTGTGAGGAGGGATTGAGAAGAGTGCGGTTTTACTGCTGTAGATCCCACTGGCGCCAGAGGAGAGCACAGCTCCACTGGAGCAAACAAAAACCACAAAGGAAAATATGATCACAGTTACTTATGCAGGAGAAAGTCATGTGCACTTCAATACCAACCCTGCAGGCTCTCACAGGCCTTCTCCTTCAGCTCTCGGACCACTTGCAGGCGACTCCTATGGCGAAGAAATGCTGTTTTCTGGGAATCTAGGAACATCAGCTGACTTTTCTGAGCTGCTCATTAAGAAAATCAGAACATAAACGTTTGTGCAAGAGAAACAGAAATACATTTTTTACACACGCATAGTCCTTCAACAAGCTCAGAAGTCTGGTGCAAAGCACACAAAAGGACTCAAGTGGAAGGAAATTCAAACTTATAACACAGGAGCCCACCAAACAAGATATACCCGGATGTGAAGTGAATTAACATGCCAGACAAATGTCTTCTAGAGCAAGAGTCTTGTTTCTGATACAGGAAGAACAGAAAGTTCTATGGCTAAGTCTCCTTCCATTAATTAAGTTTAAATTAAAGAAAAAAGTGTCCCTCGACTCATAAAACATGAGAAGGAAGAACAAGGAATACTAACAAAACATCCTTCCTGTATGGAAGGGAGAATACAGCTACCAAATAATTTTTTTTTTCCCCAAAACTACTCATCAAAGCTTATAGGACAGCTAGCTGTTTTCCTGATCATAGCTCTGCTGACACATGTGCTCTGGAACAAGGACTGTCCTGCTTGTCCATGGACATGCAGACACAGACCCCTTTGCAGCTCTTGACTGTGAGGTTCTGGAAAAGCTCCAAAGGAGCCTGACTAAGCTAAAAAGATCCCATTACACTGCTGGGCTTCAAGATGCATTAAGGAGAGCCAAATGCAGCTAACGGAACAGTATCAGTTAGGTGGAAACAAAGCATCCTTCCATATGCCTTCCAATACTGGAATGCTGTGACTTTCCACAGACTCAGCAAAAATCTTGTTTAGCCTCTACAGCACACAGAAATCTTAGATTCACCTTCCAAAATAGCAGGTTTCAAGTTGGTCTCCAAGATATCCAGTCTACTGTATTTGTGAATCTGGATCAGGGAAAGAAAAGAAGGTGTTATTTAAGGATCTAACCCATATCTCATCTCTCTGTTCTTGCACTCTAAAGACATATTTCCGCTTCTGTTCTTGTGATTTGAAATGTCTTACCAGTCTTAAAGCTTCTTCCCAAAGAGCCCCTTCTAAGAGCAGGAGAACAGCCTCTTCATAGTCCTAGAAGGAAAGAGCAACCATGTGCTGCTGCTGATGCTAGTAATACACATTCAAGTAAAAGCTATTCAGATGGATATTTCTATGCAGCAGTATCACAGTGAAGACAGAAAAACACTACTATGCCAATTGCTCTGAAGTGTTGACATAAAAAACTGAACAAGCAAACAAAAACCACAAACCAGCCCACCAAAACTATGTTACTTCTCCCAGGCTAAGGGGAAATCCCTCTGGAACTCTGTCTTCCTTATTCCAGCCCTCATGTTTCAGCTCTCTGAGACAAAAGCTTTTCACACCAAAGCATGGGCAGCTTCATGAGTGGAAAAATTCAGGGACACAGCATTCATCCCCACCCTGCTCACTGCACCACCCAGACCTGCTCCACCCTACCCAAGGGAGCCCATGGCACAGACTGTTTTGCTGTCAGCATGCATGGAGTCACAGGTGGTGTAGGACAACAGAGAAAACATGGATGCTGTATCTGTCTGACAGACGGGATTACTGGGACACAGGCAGGAGGGTGATTACACTACCTGAGTGTACTGCTCCAGGAGTATGGCTGCCTCTGCATGCTTTCTCTGTTCAACGAGTTTTCCTACAGGAAAAGGTGGAGTTTCAGCGTTTCAGAAACAGCTGGATTTTGTGCCACAAAACTATGAAGTAGAGGAAAATCCCACTCACTGAGACACTTTTTATCTGCTCACACATGTACTCAATTTCTAAATTACAGTTGTCATTTAAGAGGGGCACCACAAAAAAGTATCAAAGGCAAGACATGAAGGATTTCCATCACATTAAGTGATAGAAAAAGCAAGTACTGGAGTATGCAGCTCTGGAAGACTACCCTCCCAGAAGCCATATTCCCTCTGTGTTAAGCAAACCCTTCATAAACTCCACCTCTGAGTAAGGCTGAGGTCAGGATGATGCTCCATTTCTCTTGCTGAAATATATGCCGGGTTCACAACACATCTCATGTCTGACATGCGCTAGTGAGCACAAATTCTGAGACCAGCTACCTTCTTCTCCTGCATTAGGACAACATACAGCTTTACATGTACCAGCTGGTCCTAGCTGCCAGCTGGCTTCAAGGAGGAAACAAGATGCAGCTCCAAATTATCCAACAGCCTTTAAGGTTGGTGAATAGGCACAGTACTTGCACCAATTATGTCTAGAGGCCTCAGGAATGTCAGACACTTCAGAGCATGTCCATTCCTTGAGGTTAACTAACAAGGCAATTTGGAAGAGCAGTTTGGCAACCAGTTGCAAGGAAACAATGCAAGAAGCAGTCAGCACTGGGCAGCCAAGGTCACCGCTAGCTCAGCAACTCCTGAGCGGCCTACCAACTCAGCTTCAACATCTTTTGGTTCCTTTGAGAAACAAAGGTCATGTGCAAATGCACAGCCCGCTGGGGAAACATGGGATCTTTGCTCTCACTTAAGAAAAACGCTACTGAATACTGAGGTTTTCATTGAATTTTAGGAAAAACCAAAATGAACCAAAATAGCAGCCACTTCTGTCCTGCACACTTCAATCTCCTCAAGGCCTACCTGCCATGCTCTGTGCCAGGCTGGACAGCTTATCCTTTGTGTAACCAAGCCGTGATGCCATGCACAGGGCTTGCTGCCAGCTGCCACTGCTCTGAAAAGCATCAAGTGCTTTTGCAAAGATGCCAGCACGAGCAAATATCAATGCAGCCTGTTCATACAGCTGCTTCTGAATCAAGTACTCCCCATATGCATCACTGATATCCTGAAAGAAAAGGACAAAGAAAAACAAAAAGTAAGTCTGTAGCAGTCCTCCATTAGTAAAAGCAAAAGCCTACTACCCATCTTCTCCAAGGAGTTTCTAGGCTCAAAGTTTCTACCCCAGTTTCAAACTATATCAAGCCAAGGGCTTATGATGAGCACACATGGAGACATTTCACAGAGCTACAGCAAGTGACATGGGGAAGTACGTAACTCTCTAAACCAAAGGCTAGGTAAACTAGATACTGCAGGAAACCAGATCCTTCCTCTTCGCCCACACGAGCAATTTTTGTTAGAATGTCTCTCTGAATCAACCTACTTTAGGAGGCAAACACTGGCACAAGGGAACATGCAAGCCCTCCAACTCTATAGGCAACTCTACAGGATACTCAAAGCTCACTATCTCTATGAAGAAGAGGCAGGTGAATTCGACTGGAAGGATACAGGGGAAATAATAAAAAACTGTCACTGAGTCATTTAGGAACAGACCTCCCTCACGAGTAAAGACTCCTTTCTGCTTTCACCATGTTGCAAATAGACTGATTTTCCCTATTTCTCCTCTCACTCAACTACTCCTTGTAAAAAGGCTTGTGTGTTGTTTATTCACAATATCTACATTAAATTATATTAAATGCATTTACATTTTATCTCAGCCTTGGCAAACTGAAGTTCCTCAGCAATTCTGAAACCAATAAGGGATACTACATACTAGGAAACAGCACATCTGCAAGTGTCCAAGCCCTCTAGCACTTTTCAGGATAGTTTAAGGATACCAAATAGTCCCCACACAATCTGCAAGCCTGACAGAGGTCAAGACAGAAGAAGTCCTTCTGAGGTAACGGGAGTTCTTCAGCACCCTACAAGATAATGCAGCAGAAGAAACAGGATTTTCAGGTGCACTCTGGGTCACAGGATCAGAAGAATAACAGTCATCAATGACCAGGCCCCACAGGGTTAGTGCTGAGAGTCATTCCAGCTGTTATCTCGGAGGAGAGTCTCAGACAACACTGGAATAGCAACGACCTACAGAACTTGGAACACAAGCAGCTGCAGTTTCACTCCTGCTCTCCTGCAAGGTGCTGAGGACATGCAAACACATGCGTAAGAGAATAAAAAGCTTTAACAGTGCAGTGTCATGTGCTTACACACCTTGTACTCCTGAGTGCTAGAGGGGTACAGCTTCAAGGCCTCACAATACAGATTCTGATCCTTCACCAAGTTCAGAAATTCAGAGAAGTGCTCAGGACCTGCAGAAATAACTTACTTTTTGTAAAAGTAGAAGAGAAAGTACATGGCCCTCATGACTCCCAGACAATCTGGGTTCACAGCATCAAGAAGCAACTAGAGGTGCTTGGGTGGAAGAGCATCTGTTCTACTACTGTAAAATCAAGGCATTGACTTCCTTGAGGTTTGCTCTGCCTCTGCCAAAGATATTAACCAGGCACAAGTCACTTAAACAGGAGCAACGCAAGACTTATGCTTCATGACCAGAGAGCAGTAAACATTTCTTTCTCTCTGCACCAAACTACAGTACAAAAAGCATGCAGCAAAGTTAACCACGCACTACCAGAAGGGAACATGACCTTGTTCAATCCTTCTCTTTCTTCAGCTATTTCCCCTCAAAAGGGTCTCCCAAATGGAAATGTTACATTGCAGAAATCCTCCTTAGAACACCTACCACATTTGCTGAGGTGGCCAAGAGCTTTTGTGTATCTCTTCAAGTGTCTGTCTATTGTATACCGCTGATAATTGGTTTCCATTTTCCGGAGGGCATTTAAGAAGGGCAGGTATTCTTTTGGGTCCTGCAAAGAACAATAAAAACCGCAGTTGAGCTGATCTGCTAAAATCCTTATTTGCCCCCATCTTCACCAACAGACAGTCCTGTATTTGAAAATACATAATACACTAAAAAAGGCTTTTATTTTTTCCAAATGTAAGCCATCTTAAAGAATTAATTTGTATATGTACTCTTGCTAGAAATCACTAACTTAAACTACCAGGTTCCCATATGGACTTCAGCAGTATCTGAAGGCTGGTAACATTTAAAATTCAAATTTAATTTAAAATAAGGCCATGTGTCATATCATATCTATTATCATGTATAAATTTGCAGCCATAAAGCTGATGAACTTCCCCACATCAAAGGTCATAAAACCGTCAACACGAATAGGGTGTTCTAATCAACAGGCAGCAGACTCTGCTGTAACATTGGAAACTCTGAAGATCCTGATGGGCATTTCAATTCAGCGATTTCACATCAAACATCACAGACACCATTAAACAAGCAAGAATCAAAAGAGTACGGAACTGAGAATGGAAGGCACGCAGCCACAACTCTTCAGACACCAATCTCTCCCTTCCCCAGAGCTACTTTGCCCGGCTGCTCTAGAAGAGCACTGTTTCACCTTGAGCACAAATTTCCAAAGCTGTGCTCAAGAAGTACCAAAGGATGCAGACACATGACATCTTCACAACATCACCCCAATCACACACAGGGCTTCTGAGCAGCTGGAATCCTGGCTGGATAGAGAGCTATTACTGAGAAAACGTGGGGTGATCTACAGACTCCAAGGGACCTTTAAGAAAGTAAAAAAACAAGTTCCTTGGCTGGAACTATAAGCCAAGACCTTTTGAGATTTTTCTGCCACCATGACGACTAAATCAAAGTCATATGTTCCCAAGGAATAATCATACAATTCATTGACATCCACAAGGAAAAGCAGGTACTTCAGTGCTTCTTCTGCACTCACAGCTTTGACATCTGGAGTAATGCTTTCTGTAACAAGACAAAGCAGCATATGATCTGTTACACCATAGGCAGTGGTGGAACCCTGCTGTGAGGGAAGGATGCATGATCGAGCACAACCCTGACACCAGAGAGCGACCATCAAATTTAACAGCTTGTTCTGTCTTGCGGAAGGGTTACTTTGCCTTTATTGGGCAACTTCAAGGACCATCCCAAGCACAGCATTGAGTGTGCAGTTGTGACAAGCTAGAAGCATCAGCACAGAATAAAGGCAAAGTTTGCTAGTTTGAGATACCAGGATCCAGAATAGGAATGTCCTCTTCCACGATGGGAGGACTAGAGCTCCAACTGGAAAGTGTAAACAGGTCAAACTCTGGGGTATCTGCCAGCAAACCTACATAAAAGGGTGAGCTGAGGGCATGTACAGCAACATCTCTTAGCTGATACGCTGCTGTACCTGAATACAGAGATAGTTTCAAGTACACTTCTGTTTTCTGGCTGACTCCATAAACAATCACCTTAAAGTAATTTTCTAGGTGAACCCTGCTAACAATGAAAATGTTATGGAACACACTCAGTGCAGGTAGCTCAAAGTGCAGCTGCAGTGGAAGCTGCAGGTTGAGGTCTGGGTGGTGGGAGCTCCAGTGTGAACTGCCAACCCTTTGCCTAACAAAGGGGACAGGGACCTGTGAGACACTGAAACAAAGCAGGAGCCGAGGACTCCCAGATTTCTGCAGGGACAGACTGTGAAGGTATAAAAGTTCTCACAGGGCCTGTGTTCAAAGACCCTCCACAGAGGCACCAGCTTGAGCTGCTATTTTGTTATTTAGTTATTGCACCAAGTCTAAGTTATATTAAGGATCAGGATGTCTGAGACTCTGCTCTGGGAACTGGGGGTTGAGCTGGTGAGCAGTCCTGGTCTGACTCTGTGAGTGGGGGGGGTGTAGCTGCAAAGGGGCTTCAATCCCAGCTCAGGTGATGTGAATATGACTGCCAGAGTGACTCCTGGATGTGGTCAGATGGAAGTTTCCTTAACAGTTTTGGTTGGATAAAGAAGTTTCCTTAACACAAAGCTCCTGCAAACCACCCATTTTCAAAACTTTTGAGTTCTTGATACAAAACCTCGAAGATCATGAACCTTCTGGAGAGCAATTTCCAGTTCTGGAGGACTTTTCTTTACATGTGCTGTCAGTATCGATAGGCAGTATCTGAAGAAAAGAGAAGTAGTGAATGAAAAAGCGAGAAGGCAGAAACACAGCTTATTCCTTTTTTAGCACATTTTGTGCAAGTTCTAGTTTAAGTCTTAGTAAAAAAAATAAAAATGAAACTGCTCAGGCACTTTGATCTTTCTAAAGGAATGCAGCAAACATGGGAGAAGAACAGAATACAGCAGAAAGGTTTTTCTACTCAGCATGTCTTCCCGAACACATCACAAAGCTGGAGGTGTGTTTTGAGTAGAATGAGGTTCCTTACCAGGCAAGCCAGCCTGATGAAGAGGACACATCACTCTCTGAAAGTTCAGATAGCTGGACACAGTTTTCCAAATGAAATGTGGCATGAAAAGAGCCTTTTTCATAAAAGCTTTCTAGGGCATTATTTATACTTTGACACATTTCATGTTTACTGTTTCAAAATAGCTTTCCCAGCTGAGGTGATGCTTTCTTTTCTAAAACAGTTTGCTGCAAAGTATCTAAATTCTCAGGGCTCAGCAGCAACCCACCACTCCTCTATCCACTGTTTAACATTAAGCTGCCAGTGGTTTAGCACTGTTTCACCAGCCACTGTTATTATATTATTTTTCTACTTTTTATCCTTGTCTGGTGTTGATTCATCCAAGGAGGATGGTTACCAAAAAGGTAGTAATTCAGGAATATGGAGCTGATTATTTACAAAATAATTCAATCTCAAATGGAACAGCTGAGATCTTTCCAAAGGGCCAGCTGCTTCAAACAGCTGGCAACTCACTGAGATGAGAACCTTGCTCATGTCTCTCTGTCCCTATACCACACACACTGATCCTAAATTGAGTGTATGGCAAATATTTGTAAGCATCCTGTATTTATTATTTTAATTCTGGTAATAAAATATTGTTTTCTATCTGTGGAGTTATTAGATGTTTCCAGGACAGCATCCTCAGCAGAAAGAAGGCATGGTATACCTAAGTTTTGTGGAGCACAAGCTCACCTCAGAGAACCTAGAGCAAAATAACTGATGTCAAGAATAGCTTTGCTTCCTGCTAGTAACTTACTAGAAATCTCTCTAATGGTTCCTTCACCTACAATAAGAAAGTACTCACTTTTGAGGGTCAATGTGTTCCATAGCAACTCTCATCACATCACATATGAGGTTTACTTTTTTCTGATCAGGATGCTGGTGTGGTTGGGTACTACTGCTATCATTCAGAGCTGGGTACATACTCTTTGTGAAATCTTCTTCTCTAGATAAAAACAGGTAACATGAATAACAACACCACCCATCACATAGCCCCGAACAAAGACAGTATGGTTAAGAAACAAAATGCATGCAGAAAATAACTCCTCAACAAAACAGCTATGTCATTCAGCAGTGGCACACAATCTGCCACACTACCCGCAAGGTCTCCAAAATCTCAATCAGTCCCAACTGATTGTCAGCTAAGAGAGGAATTAAAAAACCCCCCAAAACTAGTCAAACAACTACTCCTGTTGTGCAAAAAACTCAGATGACAAGATTTACAAGATACTGCTGTCTTCTACTAAATCCACTATGGATTTATCCATTGAACACTTCAGAAAAATAAGCAATTTGCTATTATTTCTGGTCTGATCAAAACTGAAAATCAAACAGAACACTCAAGTGATAGCTCCAGCTCTTACACATTTATTTACTTCAGCAAGCTCGAGAAGTCCTGAAGATACCATTGCTGTAAAGCCTCATCATAGCCTTTAAGAAAGAAGTAAGGGACCTGATTTGAGGATCCAAGCAAGTATCTTGACCTCAGGCTCTAGATAAGCTGTGGTACCTTGCTCCTCTTTATGAGGGAACAAAACTTTCTCTGTTCTCGTTTACCGCTCTACAGCAAACCAGAAGACAAGTCAAAGCAGTCAGATGATGTACTAATTACTTGCTGCAAAAATCTAATGGCTACCTGCAAGCTGGAAATCCCAACAAGATTGTTCACGCTGCCCCTGAAACTACTGAGCTTATGCGAGCCGTTATGACTCAACATGCCAGATTTCTGACTCCTTGCACCCACACTGAAGAGTTGTCAATATTTTGACAAAATAATGTACCACCACTGATTATGTGCATGGTTCCATTATTGCAGACTTATACTCACCTCAGTTCTGTGAAAAACAAGTTGATATAGTTCACAGAATCTATCTGCCTGATAAAGGTTTCTGTGTTTTCCAGAAATACCTGAAATGAACAAGAGTATTACCACTATTATTCTGAACACCAAAAACATCTCCATCAAGTAGAAGAATAAATTCAGAGACCTTCTCTGGAAGTACAAGATGAAGGAAATGTTAAATCTGGTCTGTCTACATGATGATGTGCAGTGCAGAACAGCCATCACCACTGAAAGCAGAAATGACAGCACCACCTACTCGTTTGAGCCCACTGTTCAGCAGTAATGGATTCCAGGGTAGATTAGTATGGCAAACAACACAAGAGAATCGGGCAGACTTGCCTGGGGGTTGTGGTCATAGAGAAGATTGAGGTTGATTCGCAGCTTCCTCATACACTCAAAAGCTTCCCTGAACATAAGCCTGGAGGAATGAATCAAGTGGGACAGTTTACATACCGGATAAGATGCAACACCCAGGAATAAAAGCAACTGACTAGAGCTAAGCACAAAACCAGTGGGAAGAGAACAGCCTACACAATAAGCTGTGTAGACTGCTTTCCAGAAAGAATGTGCAAGGTCAATACTGTTCATTGCTGGCCCCTGCAGTGGGACACACCAGCATGTGACATTGATAAAGCAATACAGAACCTACATTTTTTTTATCTCCGTCAAAAGAGACTGCTACATTTTAACCTAATGGATCAATTTCCCTTTCAGAAAATTAAAATGTAAATGAATTCAGTAAAAAATAGAAAACAGCCAGCTTCATCATGAAGTGATTGAGAGATCTGGAGAATGGGGCAGATGAAGATATCTCCCACCCATGCAGTCTTGGCAAACCTAGTAAGTCCTTCAGTGGTGAAGTGAGAAGCACCTGGCGCTGGTGAAAGCTGGACTTTTAGGTGGTCACCCCAGAAACAATTTTGTTACCTCTAACAAGGTCAATTCCTCTAAGCCTCCCTCTCTTGTCCATGTCAGTCAGCCTCTAACAGCTCAGACTGGGAGAGGGAAGACCAAAATACACCGGTGCCATTTACCTGTCTAGCCACTTCCGAATCTGGGCAAGAACCAGAGCTCGGTGGTGAACAGTCTCCAGATTTCCTCTTGGCATCTGTAACACAAGATCCACACAATCACTTATTTGTAGTTACTCTGTCTACACTGCAGGCAAAGTGAGAACTGGCCAATTTCCTAGGCCTGTCTACTACTTCCAAGTGCATGGGCCTGTTTGTTCACTTCAAAGACATGCAATTTCGATGACTGGGCAAAAATATCTGAAAATACATCTCTCAGTTCAGAAACATTCCCTCCTCAGACGGTTGGACTCCACTCAATCAGGCACCGACCCAAAGCAACCCAATCAAGTTTTCATGTTAGACCTGCTCTGAGGAGGATGTTGGGCTCCACACCTCCAGAAGTGCCTCTCAAATGACATCGTTCTCCACTCTGTGAATCTCTGCTGGTTCTGAAGAGTGAGCTCAGCTCTTCAGACAAACTAAGTGCCAAGGCTAATGGAGGACTAGTAAGTATTAGAAAGGGAATCTTGAGATTCATGGTGAGAGGCCACAATATGTAACACTACGCTACCTCAGCCACTAGGAGTTTGAGTAGTCCTTCCCAGTTCTACACATACCTCTCTGCCTGTACTGAACCTAACTCCCACAGGCATGCTCAAAATCCCTCTGCATCCAGCCAGACAGCTGGAGATTTGCAAGATGCTGTGCTGCTGCACTACAGAGCAGCACCTCTGTAACACTGCACAGATGTTTGCAGGTTGGCCAGGTGCCACTGCGATGGGCCCCTGCAGATCCTGATGGCAGACCCCAGCAGCCACAAGGCAGAGCACTGACCTGCAGCACAACCTTTGTGTCCTTGGGAACAACGGTGACGATACGTGAACCTCGCTCCACCTTGCGCAGGGTCTCACTGTTGGGTACAGCAGCACTGCTCAGGCCAGCCTGGAGGGCTAAAGACAACACATTCATCAGCACACAGGGCACACACAGCACAGTGCCCCACAAAGGCCTCCCATGCAGCCCTGCAAGGTTGTACTGGACCAACCGAGTCACCAATACACCAGCGATCTTCAACAACTCAACAGGATGAGAACTTGCTCAGTGCTAATCACTGCTGTACCTGTACACAAAGCAAAGATGTGTCCTCTACAAAACAGGATGACACAGCTCAACAGACCAGATAAGAGTACAGCTGTCATCATGCCTTTACCAAGATCATCACGTTTCTCATAGCCAGACACCACTGGAAACTCTTTCTACACTGATCCCTTCTCTACCACACACCCTCAATTAGCACACAGACCATTCTTTTTTCGGACGTGGAGAAGAGGGAGAAAATGCAGGGCTAGGCTGTTGAAAACAGTGTAAGCGACAACTACAGGACAAATTCTGCTCCCTGTGAGAAGCATGCGATATATAGTCAGTTCCCTGCACTTCTTGCTCTCTGGTAGATTTCTGAAAGCAACACTCTTATTCTCATCTCTTAAGCAGTTACTTTGAGGGACCCAAATACAGCAGGTTTGGATGTGAAAGATGGGGACATCTTGTGCTTCCGTAAGTTACTAGCAGCAGACAACCAGTGCGGATATTTACCTTTCACTGTTAAGTTCTTCAAGCAGAAGCACTGACAGGTGTGGGAGTTGGTTGTCACCAACAAAAACTCATTGTATGTTGCAAATGAGGTGATGTTAGAAGCGACCTGTAGAAAAAAGGTATTTATCACAGTTTAGACTAGAACAGCAAACCTTCCTTTGGCAGAGGAAAAGGGGATGAAACAAGGGACAAAAGCTGTGGTACCTCAATATCATTAACAAAAAACCTGCATCGATCTGTGAGGCCCAAGATCACCTCCTGTAAATAAAAATGATGACAACTATGAGCTATCAGCATCACAACGTCCAGTACTTCACAATGCTGACAAGCACTGGATTGAAGTGTCTTAAAATTAGCTAACAAGTACCTCATGTGAAATACTTAAAGAAGCTGGACAGCAAGTCATCCAACCTTTACTCCAGGAGGGCTTAAATTTAAGCATCTTTAAACACTGCTGGCTGAAAATCCAGCTTGGCCTACTCTGTAACTGCACAGTCACAAAATAGAAGCAGAAACCATGCCAGAAATTTAGGCTTTTCTATTCAGCAGCACTTAGTTCAGAATACCAGAAGAAAAGCACAAGTACAGAGCAGAGCAAAGCAGCTTCATACAGCTGGATACACACTGAAGGAAAGGAACCCCGAAGTATCAGCAAAACAGCTAGTCATTCTTTAAGCTATCTACCTAGCTTGTAATTATCAAGAAATCATCTCCAACAGAAACCACCACCAGTAGTAGATCTGCAGTAACTCAGTGCAGCCATATTTGCTAATAGGTTCATATAAAACAAAGCAAAATGGTCCTTTCAAAAGGAGCATGGCAGTGACTGCCAGAAATTTCCAGTCTGAAATTTCTCACTCTTTAATGACATTATTCATTGTATTCATAGAATGGGATGATTGGTTGTTAACTGGAATCTACCAGAAATGCTCTAGAAGCCAAGGAAAGATAAGCTCTCAGCTCTGCATAAGGCCTTATAAAGAACATCATGAACAAGTACCATTGGGCCCTGGGCAGAGGACCATGGTGCACTTTGGACATAGAGAACAACTGAGTAGGGAATTTAATCTGCTCACAGTCTTACTTACTTCACCACTGATCCTTGTGATGGAAGTCTGCACGCAACGGTAGGGGAACTGAACAGCAGAGCCACTGCTATTCCGCCAGGGCTCAAGGACGGGAGGAAAAGCCTCTAAGGAGCAAAGAACATCTAACTGTTTTCCAACAAATCAAAAATTCAGACATTAAAACCACTTGACACGTAGCTCAAGAAAACCAGGGCTGGGAATAAGCTACATTATCTGACAGAGGAGAGGAATGCTGACACAGAAGTCCAGGACACAGCAGACAAGAAGGTGAAAATGTCTAGGGGCTCGGTAGTGCCTTTATTCTACCACAGAATGAAAGAGAAGTACCAAGGATGTGGCAGTCAGTCAGCAGTGAACTTCGTGTGTGAGTGCATATGTATGTAAATATATATATATATACATGCATGTAAGTATATACATGTATATATACATAAAGTTATTAACACTAATTGCATTCTCACACAAATCACTAATTTCAGCCCACTTCTGGGAGCAGAGGGAACATGAAACACAGCACCAACTACTCATCAAGAGTCACTCAAGTCCCTGAAAATCAAATCATCTCATGAAACCTTTTATGAAATCTGAAATAACTGCACCTAAGACCAGGTACTTTAACAGGGCCCAGCTTACCCCACAGGTATTTTAGGATCCGTCTATCAGCCAGCTGCAGAGCTACAGTTTTAGTCACTGGGCTGCAATACAGGCTGATCACTTCTCCATCTACAGGCACTGACAACCTGATGCAAGACAGGGAAAACACAGAACATCAGTCATAGCAAATACACTTAACACCTTACTCCTGCCTTTCTTGTGGCCAGACGGAAAGATGCACATCTCCAACGTGGACACATACTTTGCTCATGTAAGGATCTTCTACAGTCTTTTCACACCTCTGTCAGCTGACATTGGCACCACAGAGCACCAGCAACTCCGGCCAACAGGCATTTGCCTGTTGCGGTAGCTGAGCCTGCAGCAAGCGAGTCTGCGGTGGTAAGGCCAGCCACAGGAGTGACCAAGGAGCCAGTGGGGCTAGNTGGTTGGCCTGTAGGCCTGTCACTCTTTGTTCTCTTATAAGGTTCTGTTCTAGCAAGTTCTCCCTTGCTCAACGCCCCACTGGCCCTGTTCTCCTGCTCTTCCCCTCGCCTACCCTCATTGGTTGTTGTTATGTAGCCCCACCTTCTCTCCGTCCCCTGGCCCTCACCTGACTGGCCCTTGGTGTTCTCTCCGCCCATGTTTCCTGGAGTATATAACCCCAGTCCCTCCATTGTCTGTGTTCTCCTTCCCTGGTACCCTTCATGGAACAAACCTGTTTTGTGGAACACCTTAAGGAGAGCCCCTCCAACTCTTTGCCTCCAGCTGCATCAGTGAGCTATCCTGTGTGTGTGCATGAGTGACTGCAGGCACCCATCTGCCTCGGTGTGTTAGGGTGTCTGCAACTGTGTTAAAAGCGGCACCACCCGAACAGCTCCTCAGAGGGATGGACTCTGAGGGACGCTTCTGGGAAGGACGCAGCATTCACCGCTGTGTCATTTGCCTAACTGCTGGTCACTGCCTGCACTGCAGCGCTCTGCAAACACACACCTCTTTTGTTCTGTTCTACACTCTTATGCAAATCATCCTGTCTTTGCAGTTCAAGTGCTGCAGAAAGCAATTCTCTGGACCTCTTTGGGAAATATATTTCTGTACCCCAGGTGCCTTTCTTTCATGTCTGGTTTTAACTCAACTGGCCCCACAAAGACCAGCAGGTGAGGAGGAGGAGGCAGAGGAGAAGGACACCAGCTACAATGACTACTGGTCCCCTTCTGGACCTGATAATGGTGGGCAAAGGGTAGAATGGAGGAATTCAGTGTCATGTCCCATCCCCCACTCCTCCAAGGCCAAGGAACAGCGCTATACCGTACTGACACAGGCATGTTTAGCAGGCACCCTTGCCAGGCTGGGTGTAGGCATTAGGACTACAGGCAATTGCTGACCAGTAGGCAGCTTCATGAGCTATTTGGTTCTCCTGCAGGAAAACAGCCAAATTCCTTAACCCACAGCCTCCAGGCTGCACGTCTAATAAGAGACGTAATTCCTTCTAGGCATTGTCCAGGAGTGTTCTCAGATAACTGACAGATCTCTAGTACCGTAAATTCAGGCACTCTTCTTCAGCTTCAGCCACGTGAGGCACTGCAGTCAGATGGTGAAGGACAGACTGAGCAGCATGCTGACCTTGACCAACCACCAGGAAGCTGTCATCTGGCAGCCAGGTAAGAAATCGGAGCCCCAGAGGATTCATGACTTCATTGTTGTCGCTGCTCACATCAACTCTGTCACAACATAAGAGAGGTTGGGAAGCAAATAGAATCTGATTTCAGCAGGCCACCTCACTAGAGAGGTAAAGGACTTCCTAAGCACAGCCTGGCTGTTCAGACACACAGCCCTCAGCATGGCTGGAAGGCTTCAGCACAGAAACACACCCAAAGCATGAATCCTGCCACAGACTGGGTTGGAGATTAAGGATGAGACCTAGGAAGCCCCAGCTGTTTTCCCTAGGTAGTACTGCTTCCATGCCAACTACCTTTAGATACAGAAAACACAGTGGGATTTTTAACCTTGTCACTATTATTGCCATGCAAGCAGCTCTGTTGCTCTGTTTGCCATGATCACGGGCTTGGGCACTGCACAGTCATTACTTTGTGCTCCTTCTCCCAGAGCCAAAGTGCAGCACTGGGCACAGGAAAGGATATCTCAGTGCTGTCAGCGACAGTCACTGCTTCCACTAGACAGAGACCTCAGTCAAGGGCACTTCTCAGCACTAGATGCAGCCACAGTGTCAACAAAATGAAACCACATTAGCTGACAACCTCTCAAAAATCTTGGGAAAAGTGGTCAGAATTATGACCTCTAAAGCATGCAGCCAGGTACAACCCTCTTCTCCCCTTTACAGATGTACTAGTTCCATATTACCTGTAGGTTTTATCCAGATATGGTGTTTCCACAGCTGCTTTAAATCCATTTCCACCCACAGCTCCAAACTTGACAGTAGGGTCATTCACTGTACTCTGTCCTAGCAAACAGAAAGCAGGACAAAGCAGAGTTTAGAGATCCTCCCAAGAGAGCCCCTACCATCTTCAGTCTTATCAAAAAGTAGATGGTACATGAAACTTTTATTAAAAAAGTCAGAAAATGCCATCCTACTTGTACAGCCAACATGTGCTTCTCATTAACACTCACTCTGAGGCAGACAGTCACCTTGCAACATTGCAGAACCAACCAGCTGTTTCCTCACAGCACACTGTATATAGGACTGCTTTGGGAAATGCTGGGTGCCCCAGACAGATTCGCAGACACTTCCAGTGGCAGTCAGCATCATGCCATCAGAGCAGATTACGCAAGATACCATGTGCTGCACTCAAGTTGAAGCTAGGCAGGCGGTAATTACCAGAACATGAACATAGTCAAGTGTGAATATTGTCTTCTCATAAAGTCAATGCACCACCAACATGCTCCTGTGTCACTCAAACTACTGAAAACGAGAGCAGAGCTTGAACCCACAATTAAACTAAATATGTCTTGTTCCTAACTATTAAAGTGACCACCACCTCACGAGTCCCCCAAGGTACTGCTCTCAGGAACACAAGGTATCTTTCAATGGGGTTGCAACATACTCTCACCGTATCTGTACACAGAGATCCTGTTATCAGCATCCAGGATAGCCATGTCCCCACTTCGTTTGAGATCTGTGTGAAATGCAACCTGATTAACTGCCCGTTGGAGCTGGAGCTCATAGGTACACATGGGTGGAGGCACCACAGCATGCTGGAATGCTGTGACAAGCACTTTATCTGTGGAAGACAAGAAAAGAAAATCCAAGCTGCACCCCAGTCCAAATGTTAGTGAGGCTCTTTCTGGGTTCTTTACTGGAAGTAGACATAATGTTAGAGGAAGAGGGTTGCTGTGCTCTTAGCGGTTATCTTCACCGAGCCACCTCTGAAACTTCCATCAGTTACACGGACCCCGCACTAACAGCTTTGTAGAAACAACTAGAAGAACTATCATACTCCCAGCCAAAAGGCTATGCAAGCTCTTCTGACTCTAGAGCTGCAAAGCTGCCCCACTGCTTACCTCCATCTATGACAGCCACATTTGCCATATGTTGACTGTTCTCCCCCAGCCCATGGTCTGTGCTCCAATGCCAGTCGTAGAAGAGGTGATGCCAGCCCTGGCAGAGTATATGCAGTCTATACAGATTCTCTCGGTCCCAAAGCAGCGACACCAACCTATTTTCCTCCAAGCTACCAAAGTGTAGACTTTGCTTCAGGTACCAGTGGTAGTTCCCTGTGGTCCACAGCTGAACTGTAGAAAAACAAATGGTTACTACAGACTAGTAATTGAGACCCAGAATTGGACCCAGTTGGACAGGTCCAACTGTCCCTCCCAATCACCATGCTCTTCTACGGGTGGGTTAAGTACAATGAAAATAATAGTTCTAGCCTTAGGTCCATGAGCTGTGTGATACAAAACCCAGCACAAAAAACCTTAAGAACACACTCTGTGCAAAAGTCAATCCTAGAATTCACTGAGCTACCCTTGTGAGATGCTACCCTTACTTTATGAAGACCCTTAGTATTCCATTTGTACCACTTCCAGTTACAGCAGCCTGGAAGCTGCTTTGAGCTCAGGCTGAACTACCAGTTCTTCCTGATCAGCTGTGCTGCTTTTGGTTGGAATAGAGTTAACTTTCTTCACAGTGTCAGGTATGGGGCTGTGTTTTGGATTTGTCCTGAACAAATGGTGGATGATACAGAGATGTTTTTGTTACTGCAGAGCAGAGCTTACATAGAGCCAAGGCCTTTTCTGCTTTTTATACTGCCCACTTGGCGAGGAAGTTGGGGATGCACAGGTGGTCAGGAGCGGACACAGCCAGGACAGGTGACCCAAACTGACCAATGGGATATTCCAGACCATATGACATCATGCTCAGTATATAAAGTGAGAGGGAAGAAGAAGGAAGAGGGGGATGTTTGGAGTGATGGCATTTCTCTTCCCAAGCAACCGTTACACATGATGGGGTCCTGCTCTCCTAGAGATGGCTGAACACCTGCCTGCCCACAGGAAGCAGTGGATTAATTCCTTGTTTTGCTTTTTATGGCACGCATGGCTTTTGTTTTCTCATATTAAACTGTCATTATCTCAAACCATGAGTTTTCCAGCTTTTACCCTCCCAATTTTCTCTTCGATCACACTGGTGGGGAAGTGGGAGACTGACTGCATGGGACTTGGCTGCTGTCTGGGTTTAAACCATGACACAGTGCAGTGGTCTGAAAGCCACTGGTAAGCCTCCACATTGTCTCCTAACTTGCAGGTAAGTACCCACTGCTAACCACATTTGCAGGCAAGCCTAAGAGCCAGAGCCTCACGCAGTGCTCTCACCGTAAGTGTTTGGGTTGGAGTTTTCCACCTTCAGGTCTTCCAGCCATATAGCCAGGATTGTAGAATCTGCATTCCAAAGCATTTCATTAACCTGCAGAACAAACATAGCTCTTATGGATATCATTGCTTCCAGATGGTTTACAAGACCAGGAGTTGTTCCTTATCTTCAACAATGTAGGGTGCATGGGTTATCATACAAACATAGCCCTCATGTATCACAAAGCTCCTGAAATGGCATCCTGAGAATCCCACAGATGAAGAAGCCACAAAAATGACAGCAGTGCTCTCTTTGCTTTCCTTGGCACCAAGGAAGCATCTGCCAAAAGACCTCTCACCATCCAAGCACAGAAGTTGAAGTAATGCCCTAGCAGTAGCTTCTCACTTCTATTATTTGGGATAATGTGAGTGTATGACCTCAGTCTTGCAATGGCTGACATGCTGAACAGGACTTTTGAATCATTTGCCTGGTAGAAAGTATACGGGGCCCAGAAGCACCCCTGGGCTCCAATCATCCTGTACTACATGCCTCTGTACTATGGGCTTGCAGAGGGCATTGTATCTTCTCTATTGGCTCTTCACTGTTCTCTTTCAGGTCACTTCTTCCATTAGAACAAGCACTACATATTAAGTTACAAATTTCCTCCTAAAATCTGGAAATTTAGTCCTCCTCTCCACTGGACTCTCATCAAAGAAGCCCAAACGCAGAACTTACTTTGACCTGCCCTTTCTGGAATGGGAGGGTGAACTCTCCATGAAGAAGTCCATTCTTCTCCAAAAAAACCACATCATGTCTATTGGGTTTTTCTTGTGTAGATGCTATCAGGTTTCCAGAAGGCCTTAAAATAGAGCCAAATGAAAAGTCATTGCTCACACAATCACTAGCTGTCATTTTAAACTCCAATCATCTCACATTTTCTCCAGTGACATGAAGAAGGCGGCAGCAGAGGACATGTTTTCCTCAACACTGTTCAAAGTCATAGGTCCAGCACAGATGTCTTCCAGAGCTCATTACATCTACAGGACCAAATAAACGTCTACGCTGGGAAATGCACCAGCAATATTCCTGTTTATACAGTTGAGTCCAAATCCACTTGACACTGACTCTATGCAGAGAACCTAACCCTTCTTCCCACTTGCAATGCAAGTATTAGGCTTTTCAGGGTTTAAAGGGCTACTCTTCCTCATGCTGAATCAGAAGGCAGCTTTCTTCAAGTTTTGGGAAAAATCAATAAAACACAGAAGAAATGAAATTGATGCTGACCAAAGACTGTGACCAGTGAATAAAAAGCCACACTGCTGCCAGCATGCAGACTACTTTACTACTCACTTCCAGGACAGTGCTTGTTCCAATCCTGAGATAGGCTCACTTGTTGACTGCAGCACAAGCTCTCTGCTCCATACCCGGACCTTCCGAGCACCTACAGGTTGAGAGAGCAATGAGACAAAGGTCTAAGAAAATACTGGGGAGAGACTTTACTAATTTTATGAGGGTGGAAGAGCAAATTTTGATGCATATGAATACAACGGAGTTTTCTCTTTTACACCTTAAGGGCAAAGAACTTATCCTGTGTCAGGCAGTTGTTGCATAGCAACCAAGCGACTAAATGAACTGCGTTAGGAACTTCATTCTGATGTAGTTCAGCCATAGTCATTTCCCCCCCTCCAGCTTTCACCACGGAAATGTTAAAATCTTCCTATAAATGCAAGATCCTCCCTTATGTGAAGTACTGAAGGTAAAAACCCTACCTTGTGGAAGAACAGTGCAGTTTGGTGCAGTTCAACATGTTGACCAACACATTTAAACTACTCAAAAAGTAGTGTTTATAATGGAAAATATCAGTTAGAGTTCTAGAAGAAATGCATATGCTCATCACCTCTTTGACTTCAGGGGAAAACTAAGGGAAAAGTATTACCAGTATTTCAAAAAAAGTGTGCAAGGCTAAACTGCTAGTATGAGGGACAGTGGCTATACGAAACCAAACAAATTAATCCATTTGGCATTGAGAGCCAATCAGATATTGGTTAAAGCCTGAGCAGGTGAAAGAAGCAGTTCACATACTATCTACAAAGTAGTATCCCCTCCTGGCATCTCACTGAACTGAAAATCAAATTGCAAATAAGTATTCAAAATATCATGTCTATAAAATGACTCTGAGAACATCAGAACAGAGAGAACGGCAACTAAATAACTCAACTCACCCTTGCTGTAATCGGCCAGCAGACCACAAACACCAGCCAGTTCTTGCCTTACCTAGATTCTACTTAAGAAGCCCCTTACACACATGGGTATTTCAAAGAAGTTTGGTGTCATACCTGTCTCTGGACAGACAGCACTCACTGCAACAAACTGCCCATCTCCTCTCCATGTCACCCGAGGCCTGCCATCATCCCAAGCTGATGTCAGTAACACTTCCTGAAGTCACACAAAAGAAAGCTGCATTAAGGCTTGGGAAGGCAACTGCTGTCTTTGTCTAAAAGGCTGCTCTTTCAAGAGCCTTAGCATAAAATCAATCCATTAAAAAGTGTCAAGACTATAAAGTTAAAAACTCATTATTCAAAATGTTATTTTAGGAAATACTAGAATTAAAACGGTCTAATTCAATCTGCTCCTTTTGCAAGTGCATATGACTGTCTCTTCACATGATTCTTCCCATCCACCAGGGCCTCTACTTACAGACTAGCAGTGCATAAGCAGGACACAAGGGTGAATCAAGATTCGTTCAGGACTGATGCTGGGATGCTTGCAAATCTTACTGTGAGTTCTGCATGAAAAGTAGTAAGTACTCCCTGCTGCTTTCTTGAATTAGAAGCAAGATGAAAATGCCTAATTTCAGATAATGCAGAAACAGACAGAAGCAGCCTATGAAGAGAACTGCCAGAAAGGTGGTGGCAAGCTGGCACCACAGGAATAACAGAAACTCTATACATGCTTCCCCAGAGAGAGCATGGGCTTGACACAAAAAAACCAGTATAGTACCATCTGTTTGCGATGTGCTGCCTGTTTCCCTTCTGATCCATGGAACTGTGTCTCCTTTTTGCCCCAGCCAAGAGCAACAAACTTTCCTGAAGAAGAAATAATCAATGTAGTGGAAGATTTACAGATAATACCTTAAGTACTGTGCACTATGCATACAATCACAGCTTCAAGCCACACACACCTTCTTCTCAAATTTTATTCTAAAAACCTGCAGGAAGTTACACAGCCCCGAAAGTACTCTGCTACACAGAATTTACTTGAATTTATGCTGACAAGTGAAAACACTGACTTTCCCCTTCAGCTGTCCAGCAGCATTACAGTATAAATAAAATGTCTCCTGGGGCCCATAAGTGCTCAACTCCATGTCCTTACTTTCCACATGCTTACAACATACCAATTACATCAGTTACGGCAATTTCATTCCAGTGCACCTCTCACCTTCCCCAAACTCATCTTGGTGGATTTGCTTCTCAGTAATTGGTTCAAAATCCCTTGTCATCATGATGAGTGTCTGCTGACCTGCAAGGCAGATATTAAATACAGTATTGGTAATGGTATCTGCAGCAAATAAAAAACTCAGTGTTCTCCTGTGTTGTCCTATTGTTCTGTTATGGATCTGAATATAGAAAACATGGCACTAGAGAGAACACATCCTTCAAAGCATGAAACCTCCAGCAGAAACAGAACACTTTCAAGTTTTTCTCCTTAAAATATGGTTCCTGGCCTAACCTTAGTAAGTTTTTTCACCTCCAAAACAAGTACCTGCTACCTTTTCTCTTGAGATACAAAGGACAAGAAGGCGACTGGGAGCAGTCAGCATGGATTTATGAAGAGGAAATCATGCCTGACCATCCTGAGAACCTCCTACAATGAGATGACCAGCTTGTGGATATGCGAAGAACAGTGGATTTCACTTATCTTGACTATAATAAGGCTTTTGATGCTGTGTGCCACAACATCATAGACAAACCCACGAAGTATGGGATAGATAAAAGGACTGGGAAAACCAGCTGAACTGACAAGCTTTTGAGCTTGCCAGCATTGCTAAAAAGTGCAGTTTGAGGTCAGTCACTGGCATGACCCTGGACACTAGGAGCAATGATTAACACCTTCCTTAATGACCTGGAGCATGGGATCCTCAGCAAGTTTGTAGATGACACAAAACTGGGAGAAGCAGCAGGTACAGCAGGAGGTTGTGCTGCTGTCCACAGAGACCTTGTCATGTAGGCAAGATAGGCTGTCCAGAACTTCATAAACCTCAATAAGAAATTAGTCATGTCCTGCACATCGAAAATAATAGTCTCACGCACTAAGACAGACTGGGAACCAAGTAGCTTGGCAAAAAAATTCACTGTGTTTCCTGGGAACAACAAGTTGAACTAGCTAGCAGTACGCCCTGCTACACAGGTGGACAACAGCATCGTGGGCTGCATTAGGAGCGCTGCTAGCAGGTTGAGGAAGGTGATCCTGCTCCTTTATTCAGTGCTGGTGAGACACAAGCAGAATGTTGACTTCTGGGCTTCCCAGTACAAGACAGACTAGGACACACTGGAGTAAGTCTCGCAAAGGGTCACATGATGATTAAGGACTTGAAGAATCTGTCACGTAAGTGGAAGCTGAGACAAGCCAGACTCTTTTGGAGAGGAGGCTCCCGGGGAATCTCATCAGTGTGTGTAAATATATTATGTAGGAGGTGGGGTACAGTAAAGCAGACATAGCCACACCGTTAGTATTGCTGAGTGACAGCAGAAGAGACAATGGGCGCAAACTAAAATACAGAAAATTCCCTTAAAATGTAAGAAAACTTTTTTTTACTCTGGGGGTGGTTACAGACAGGAACAGAATGCCCACAAAGGTTGTGGAGTCTCAAAACATTGGAGATATTCAAAACCTAACTGGGCACAGTCCCCCACAACTTGCTCTAGGTAACATGCTTTGAGCAATGTGGTTGGAGTAGGTGATATCCAGAGTCCCCTTTCAACCTCACGCATTATATAATTCTGTTTTGTCCAAGGCTAATTTAATTTTCTAGGTGAATCACACCTGTAACTAAGTTGGACCTGTGACCCTGTACCAATATACTTCCTATCAAAAGCCAAGAAACAGTTTTTGTTACTAAGAAATCAAATGGGGATATAAAGAAGTCGTTGTGTTTCTGAGGCAAGGTCAAATATACTTCCTCGGAAGATTTAAAGGACTAATAACTCTTCTACAAAGCAGCTTTTTGGGCCTAATCAGTTTCTGCTTGGATCACCAAAGCACATCATGGATCATGAAATGAAATCTCATGTATAGGATCAGGTTAAGTTTTTTCCATTTTAAGTCCTAGTTCAAATTTCCTAACTTTTTCTCTCTAAATCTTAGCTGTGGCCATAGTGAGCTTCACTCCTAAAGGCAGAAAGCTTTCAGGTTGTTGTTGATACCTGTTGCAAGCAAAACAAGCTCTTGGTCAGGACTCCAGCTCATGACACTCAGACCGCTGTCCACACTTCCAACACATTCCACCTACAAGACAAAAAAAAAAAAAGTCCACAAAAGTGCAGCAACATGAGTGCAGCACTATTCCAGCACAAAAGCAAATAGTCACCAAGGCAAAAGAAAATTGCCTCCTACTGAAAAAGTCACAAGTCTAACTTCCAGCTTTGCATGAAGAAAAGAAACATTTCAGACTAAAAATGGTTCCAGAATGTTTATAAATGAGAGCCCAGATAATCTAGAGACTAGTACTTTCTACCATACACTGTTTTAGTATGAACTTTACTCTGCAACTCTCAGTCTTACACGTCAGCACATACAGTGTCAATACTAATATTGTCTAAGCTCTGGGAATACACTGCTAAATATTCTTTCATCACAAAACAGAGACATAATAGTTCTTTCCCAGAGAATTTCAACATGCAGTTAAACTCTGATCAACCCCTGTATGCTGAACTTGACAACTATATATACCTGCACCAATGTCAAAGTTTAAGGAAAACTGGGCTAGTTTTACTGGGCCATCATGAGCATGTAATAGCAGTGGGCAGAGAACTTCTGTTATGCATTGTTATCCTGATTTGCAAAACGCATGGAACAGAACAAGAAATACACCACTTGTGATACACAGCAAGATAATGCCATTCAAGGAATTACCCTTGGGTGTCACTACCTTTTCAGGTAAGCAAAGTGGGACTGGGCACCTGTCAGCGGAGTTACTATCACCCACGTACAAAGGGTTTCAGAACAAGCAGGGAATCTTACAGACCTCTTTCTCGGTCCCCAGAATGCACCAAAAGAAGACAACATTAAAACCGGGAAGTAAGCGAAAACTCCTTGAAATAAAAATCTGAAGTTAAACCTGATCTCTGATATATATATCACTGCAAAAAAAGTCTCCCGTATCACAGGCTTTGTTAATTTCTATTCCCCTACGACACGTTTTAAGTTGCAATACAGGCCACGTTTTTCAGATACAGCTGACTGCATATTTAAGTTGTATCTACAAATCAAGTGCAATCATGAACCAAAACAGGCAAGCTGCAAATAACCACAATCTTACAGCTATCCCAGACAGACTACTGTCATCTCATGCCCACCTACACTTGCACTATCGGTATTGTGAGAGCTGATTCAGATTTCAGAGGGTGTTGCTGTGGTGTTTCAGTGCCTTGCTGAAGGTCATACAAATCTGACACTGAGGAAGGAACAGAAAGCAGGTATCTCAGCTTCTGCCATATCTTGGGTCATGTCAACATGTATCAACTGAGAATAAAAAGTTAGGTACATCATGAGTAATGGACGGATTACTTTTTTCTTTACCTGCTCTCAGCAATATCCTGTTTCTGTTAAGACTCTGCAGCAGATCCTGTGCTGCCTGGCATTTGCCAAGAGCCCTCTGAGGAAACTTAGAGGATGGGGCTGTGGACAGGCAAGCCACCATTTCAATTCCAGTTCCTTTACAGAGGGTATATTCTGTCCTTAATCATTCTCAAGGCTCCCACAAAAATCAGCTTGTCTGCCCAGAGAATGGAGACTAGCCACAGTTCAGTATGCAATAAGCATACCACTGGCCCCTGTTACTTTCTTCCTCTGAATTCTCTCAGTACTGTTGTGTCTTTCCTGCCATGTTACCTGCTTCGTGCTCAGATTGCACAGTAGGATGTCTCCAGCTGCTGTAGCAACACATGCGCACTCCTGCTCTGGAAGATCTTCGATACCCACAATGTAGCCACTTCCATCCTCAGGCAAGAACCCATCCACAGTCAAGGAAACTGCTCTTGTCACCTGGATACAAAGAGGCCAATGACTTACTAATCGCACATCACCTCACTGGGGTTTTTATAGAAATGACAGAATAATATTCACAGGTGTATTTCATCCCACTGCAGTTACACAAAGCATTACACAGCAGAAGAAAGTATGTGAATGACACCAGAAAAAAGCCGACATGCAAGTTGATATTAGTCAATTTGTCCTCCTAATCATCTTTCAACACCCTTTTCATATTTCACCATATAGTGTCAACATTAAGAGGCGCATTGGGTAGCTGCTTAAAGTGCCCCACTACTTTTAACGGATCATGCAGACTTACAGACACAGCATAAAAAAGAATTTCTAATGAAAACCATTTGGATGCTTAAGGTACAACAATCTTTGAAAATTAAACCCCTGGCGAGCCCCAAACGTCTTCTGTCAGTTAACTTGAGAACTGAGTGTACTGAAGAAATTAGATGTCTCAGAGCTGCGTAGTGAGAAGAAAGCAACCCAGCTCTAACAGTAATTTATGCTTCAATTGCATTTTTTCTTCTACCGGTGTGTTGAGGTTTTTTCACCCAACAGCACGGTTTCAAAAGCTTCCTCCTGTACTCTTCACTATCTGTTTGCCTGCTTGGTTCTGTTTTGTGTACCTGCCCGGATGCAACTGTTCGCCAGATCGTGCTTAAAGACTAAACCACGCGAGTGACGCGCGTCAAAGAGACACGCTCTTGAAGAGGCAGATTTAGTATTTCAAAAGCACAGCAAGCCTCTTCAGCCACCAAGATCAGAGTGCAGCGACTTCCAAGGCACCGCGAGACAGACAGCAAGCGGGAGGGTCTAAGAGCCGCGAAGGAGAAGCCGCATCAGGAGACAGAAGCGAGTTCCCGGCGGACACCGGCGCGCTCCCGCTGGCGCAGGCACAAACGCGTCACTCGAGCTTTGCAACCAAAGCCGACCCCAACACGCCGGCAAGCACCAGCTTCCTGCCCCGCAGCCGCGGCTCTCACCGAGTCCCCGGCGGGCCGCAGCTCCACGAGCCCGTACTGGGAGCCCACGAGAACCGTGCCGGGCTCGGCGCCGAGGCAGAAGCACCGCGGAGT
>VZRJ01009094.1:641180-680824 GCA_013397565.1 Ptilonorhynchus violaceus | reverse complement strand
CTTCAGTTTAATTTGAGCACTGCTGCTCATCAGAAATAATATATGTGCATGTTCACTGTTTTCTGTATCATGTTCTGGATTGTGTATGACTGAGGATTGGAAAGCTCTTTGCATGTGTATTGTTGTAGGTGTTTCTGTTAGGTACAACATTGATGTACATCAGCATTTGAAATAAAACATTCTTTCTTTTTTGTTCTTTTTTATTTTTTTAAAACAAGACCAGACCCCTTAGCCTGTTACCATTCATCATGTGCTCTACCCAGTAATGGTCCTGATGGGTTTTCCAAGGCTCCTCCAATCTGTTCTGCTCCCCTGTTCTCTGAGGAACACTGAACTTCATTAGACACCTGCTCTTTCTCAGGGTTTGAGCTGGTACTGGCTAGTTTTGTATAGCAGGTGCTGTGAGCAAAGCAGGTTGATAGACTCGAAATACAGATCTGCAAAGCAGCGAGGTATTGCTGCAGTCAGCACTAATTGTGGGCAGGAAGGTGAGTGGGCGAGTCAGTTACCCCAGCTTGATGGTCTCGACCTGTATAACTCCTCAGTGAGCTTACTGCAGTGTTTACTCAGCAGTGTTTGTTCCCTGAGTTCTTCTGTCCCCTGGATTTCCGTTCAAATCCTTTGTCCCTCTCGTGTTCTGCCTTGTGCTCAATCAGGGAGAAACATCTCTCTTCAAAGGAAAACCTCCGGCCTAGGTGCTACCCAAATCCTATTTACACACTCTCGCTAAGAGCTTTCTTCTACTTCAGTGGAGTTTGAGGACTGAAGCCAAACACAGACTGGGCTGTAAAGATGTTGCTGTAGCCGAAGGCAGGAATTCATATTCATTCCTCTTTCTGTAACAGCATCTCTGCCATGCTGAGGGGACATGAGTCTGCTTGCCTCTGGGCCTCCTATCAAAGCTCATAACCAACCCTCGGGCCTGCAAGAAAAGAAGGAATTAAAGCACACTTTTTTTGATGTAGACAAATTATTTGGGAGTAGTAATTTCACACAGCAAAATTTGAACAGATTGTAAAATCCAGGAAAGGGGTGCAGCACACAGCTGCTGAGTAAACTCGTGGATTTTAAGATACCAGAATTCCTCCCAGCAAGGAAACATGGCTGGTTTAGGCAAGAGCTGATGTGTACAAGGATGGTGGATGGAGGGGCTCTAAGCTACCCTCTAGTGCTCAGACTTCCTCTGCCTACAGGAAAAGCCAGTTCTGAGACTTCAAGGAAGAAAAGGCGGATGGTAAGTAAACTCTATGACTAGAGAAGGCCTTCAACAGATTTTGCGTGGTGGGCAGTGAAGTCTCTGATGCTGATTGTATTCTGGAGTGGGAGATGTAAGTAGCTGTCCGGTGTGCAGCACGATGGGGGCTGCCGTAAGGAACACGTGTGGACAAGCTGTCCTTCGTTATGGTATCTGACAGTACGGGAGGAAAACACACATCCGTCCATTTGTCGATATGTAGTGCTTTGAAATGCACAGAATATACTGAGGTTGAAAGGACCCACAAGCACCACTACCAAGTTCAAACAAACAGCACAAACAATGGGCTATTCGTCTCTTTCTCAAGAGATGTGATAATTAAATAATGCATACTATCCATTTATAAGTTACTGAGTGACATAATGAACCCCACAAGGTTTAACAGTGCAGAGAGGAATGAGAGGCCTACCCTATCACCCACTGTAGTTTTTTCAGTCTCCACAAAATCATCACATCTCTACTTGATGAAGCATCCCAGCTCTCTTTCAGGTTGGACCCTGAGATGCTTCTCTACAGAGTAAGTTTATGAATCATACTGCAGACATGATGCATGCCTTATGTTTTAATTTTGCGGTTGTCTCTGGTTGGAGACAACTGAACAAACACCTGAGTCATCACCATTATAAGAGCTGTGAGTTAGAGGTAGATTTTTACATTCCAGAGATGAGATGGGAGAGGTACTTAGTGGGACTCAGGGTGTCTTGAGAGTCTTCAGAATGTTTCAAGGAAAATCATCTCATACAAACATGTAGAAAGCAATTTTGAGTGCATTCGTGTGCATTTAATTTTAATATATAGACTACAAGTTGCTGACAATACAAAGATAGAAGATGACTTTTATAAAAGTAGCTGTAAAAATAATAGAGCTCATTAATGAAGTAAAGAGAAAGAACAAGAGGATAAAATTAATATATTTTTAAAAGAGAGGCTACTTCTAAAATCCTCACAAAACCCCAAAGTGGTAAGACACATGTCAAAACTATACCAAGGTCAGGAAAGGACAGGAGGATTGATTAAAACTGTGAGATCTTTCGTGACCTGACCTCCAAAAGGAAGTATAAAAGTGTCTAGCTCTGTATAAAAGAATTGTAAACATCCTGGCATAAAATCAGAAAAACTGAGGAGTAAATACAATAAGATAAACACGATGTGAAAATCAAGAGCTGATCTAAGTATATGAATAATGGAAGAAAGATCAAGAATGTTAGTCTGTGCCCGATGGAGAAGAAAGACTTTCTTCCTTAAGGTACCAAATAACTTGTACCCAACAAGGAGGAGAGAAACTGCTGAATTGCACTAGTCAGGAAAAATCACACCAAATTTCTCCAAGAAAAAACCACATCAATTTTCTCCGAAGACAAGATAACAGGCTGAGTGGCTGCAAAAGATGGAGTAAAGCTCAGGTCTCTCCTTTAAGGGAGGCTTCTAACATCATTTTATCTAATGCTTTTATTGCAACAGAAAGAGAAACACCGATCTGGATGAACCTACTGTAAGTTTGGTGCAAATCTGGTTGAGAAACTGTGCTACTTGATCAAAAGATTATATGGAGTGCGAAGCTCCACAGAGGTGAGCCTGATGACCTCTGACACTGGTATTTTCCACAGTAACGTGCAAGACAAAAGAGAGTGTTTATTCACTTTTGTACCTCATTCCAGACTGGAAGGATTACCATAAATTGAGATGAGCATTCAGGCATTCTTGGGAAGCTGGAACAGTGGTCCAATGTAAATAGAAGGCAATTATGTAAACACAAAAACAAAATTTCACCTTTGGTCCCACAACACATAACCACAGAAATTTGCAAAATATGTAATAAAAGCAAGACTTCTTTGTTTACATGAGGGTGAACAGCTAGGACAGGAAGTAATGGGACCCCATCACTCTAAGGGCCACTCAGATTAGATATTAGGAAATGCCTTTTAGACATTATAAGGCTAATAAGGAGTGCGTTAAGATGTGTGGGTGAGCTGTGGAATCTCATTATGAATCTGTAGGAACAGGTTAGACAGCATCTGTTAGGACCAGTTTACTTGCTCTCCCGCTGTTAGAGCCAGGAAGAGCTCTCTGTCTCTGCCTGTGATATTGCAGTACCAGGGACTGAGCTAAGGTAGCATGAGCCATATACAGATGGGAAAAGAATATTGCAAGGATCTACTAAGAGTCCAATACCTCATTTATTACTGATGCGTTAGTTGTTGCTAATTTTTGCCTCTTACCCACACCCATGTTCCTCTTTGCCTTAGTACAACGGCTGTTCTGGCAAGCACAGATTACTCCTTGAATTGCTCTCCAAGAGCTGTTAGTTACAGCTGGGAAACACAACATAAGATGTAGAATAATAGAGGTCTACCTAATGTTGACAGCTTACCATTTTAAAAATAATAATACAATTTTTATTATTAAGGCCTTTGACAGGAATTGCATCATATTTCCTAAAGTGCTGGGGTGTTTGACTAATGTTTGCCAGCAAGCTTTTATGAGCTGCTTGTGCTTTTATGAAGTCACCATGAATCTGTAACCTCCCTATACATTTGTCTCCTTTGCAGTCATACCAAGTGCATGCAAGGTCAATGTGGGAACTGTGAGCAGTTCTGCAAAACTGAAGATGAAGCAGACATATGTTCCCATGCTGCTGGCTGTGCCCTGGGCAATGACAAAACCTGCTTTTCTGTAGGTACAAAGCCACATTTATAGTTCATTCTATGGGACACACATCACATCTGCACCATGTTTGAGAAGTGCTGGAGTGTTGCAGTGTTGTTGCAGCATAAAGAATAATGTTAATTGTTCAGGCCTTTCACATGGCTTTCTTGAGCTGTTGATAACAAATTTAATAAGATCTTAGCAAAAGGTCATAATTTAAGTAACATCAAATTATGCAACTGTGAGGGATGTGTGGCAGCAAAAATAGCCCAAGAAATTGTTCTGTGCAAGTGGACGCGTTCTCACAGGGGACTGCAAAATCTGTGTCCCAGCAGGGATAAAGCTGTATCAGAAACTGGTGATTATGGCAGGGCTCAGATTCCTCTTCTCCCAAAGACTGAAACAGGCCCTTCTTGCTATGGAGGATTTCGTTAGAAAGTAACAGGTTAGATTATTGATAGATAAAAGTTGTCTATTTTCAGGGCCTCTGGCATGTGCCGGACACCTACAGATCCGAATGAATAGAAACCCAAGAAACTTCTCCCTTTACAGGATATAGTTCACAAGGACTCGTTTCAGTGGTAGTAACACAATGTGATTGCAGTTGTATCTCACTTGTTTCTCCTCAAATATCACCTCTTCCATTTGAAAGGAGTACAATCCGCCGTTCTCTTTTCTTCTAATAACAGAGTTTTTGCAGTTGACACGTGGTAACCTAAATATATTAATAACTACTGACACTAAATTTAACTCCATCTGTTTTGCCTGCATTCAAATTGAAAATTAACAACTACTAGTCTTAGTCTATTCTTCTGTGTCTGATATTTGTTATAATGCCCCTTTGTAATTTAACACCAAATTACTGTCATGAGCTTATAATTCCAACCATAGTATACTTTATTTTCCAACACAGAATATTTATTAACAGCAGGTACGTAACAATAATTATACCAATAGTGGAAGATGTTTAACTTTTAAATACTTTGAAAATGCTGAATCCATTTGCCCACTTGCTCAAAATGGGCAAGTTTTAGAAGAAAATTATTTTCATTTTTCAGCCATTCTGATCGATCCTTTTGCATTTGCAAAGTTTTTGTTAATGTCTTGAAAAATCTAGCAGAGCCAAACCTGACAAGTACACCTGCATATCTAATTAGATTGCAAAATGTTGCTGTCAAGGAATTTTCCTTGAAATGTTAAGCAAGTCTTCTCCTGTTTTCATGAAAAGTTCATTCCCTGAAAGTGACTTGTTTCCCTGCAAACCATTTTCCTCCACTGCAGGTACCTATCTGTAACTCTAAAGGCTGCTTTTGACTGCAAACCCCATGTTTCAGCAGGTTTGAATAATTTCTTGTGATGAAACTCAACACAAGATGCACTGGAAGCTAAGTGTACTTTACTGACCATGAAACTGTCCCTAATGCCAAGGGCACTGTCAAACAAGCTTTGTTGAATGGCACTTCAATGGCAGATATTGCTTTCAGCGGCAACTGTCCATCCTTCTGCTCTGCTGGAAGCTACTGTTCTTGCATGTAACTTGACTTGGTGCCTCAGGGACAGCACTGGCACCATCCCCCATGGAGGTGGAAGACCATGGTCCTCCATGTCCTAAATACTGGCTTAAATCAGCAAAAAAGGTGGTTCTGAGCTCAAGTGGAGGCTGGTAACAGCACCTGGGCCTTCACAGTGCATGGTCAGTGTTACAGACAGGGGTGCCTTCCTCTCAGCATGAGACACATGCTTTAAAGTTCCAGTACCACCCAGACAGCAAGTATTAGCATTTTGGTTTTGCCTTTGCAGTCCAGTTCCCATATAAGTCTCAGAAATCATGAAGCTGGTTGGCAGAAAGTCACAGGAATCACAGCAGATCCACATGCCCTTCCTGAAAATAAGGAAACCACTGAGGCCCTGAGCAGCCATCTGGAGGTCACCAGGGAGGCTGGCATTTACCCAGCATGTCTCTGTGGCAGGTAAGCAGCCTGGATTGGCAGCCATTTGCTCTTCATCATGCTCATGCAACCCCACTTCCTAAGGGGGTCTCTGAGACAGACTTTCCTGATGTGAATGTTTTGAGTGGGTTATTCCACTTTCCTGTATACTGTGCTTCTGCCCAGGTCTCCAATCCTGAATGACCTTATGTCTCCATTTCAGCATCAAGCAAGTGCTCAGAGGGGGAGCCTAGGGGAGAAGTGGGGTTGCAGGTGTGGGATTGTTGGTAAGTGTTCCTCACTTTGCCCTTTACTACAAAAATAAGAAACTGTCCCATGCTTTATCACCCATATGAAAGATACTGAATCCTACCAGAGTTTTTCTTACCCTCTTGTTGTTCCTCACTGCCTCGTCTCTTGACTAACAGTGAAGTACGTGGTCAAATTAGTAGAATTGATTAAGCTTGGCTTGACCTAGTGTAGCGTATGTATGTTAGAAGCCAAAGACAAACTGGGAAAGTATGTATGTGGGCAGGTAAGGCTGAGCTGATGTAGTTAAATTAGTCTATCATTACACCTTTATGCAATTTCCTGTGTTGGCCAAACCCTGAAGAATTCCACATGCCTCATTCAGATATTAGCAATAACTGTTTTGACAGCATGTAGATACTGTTCTGGGACTGCTCCATACTTGAAACCTCAAATACATTATTTATTACTCTCATTTACTAAAAAGTAGCAGATTCTAGGTACTGAAAAATGGTGTTCTGAATCATAAAAACTGTACTCAACCCACAAGAGTAAAGCAAAAATTGTGGTTGCCTAAACTCCAATTTCCTGACCATTTAATTCCCAAAGAGCCTTCACACAAGCTGAGGAAGACCAAATATATATGTAAATTTGTAAATGTTTATAGGCAGAATGTTGAAGTTTTAAAAGACAATAAATATCTATTTACTGTGTAAGTCTGACTATACTGCTCTACAAATGAGGCAAAATTCTTTTCTGTTGTTGAGGCTTTTGGTTGTGTATTATGAGTGCCATTAGGAATATTGTAATGAAGCCCAGAACTTTATATCAAAGTTTTCATTGAGATCATAATTCTGATTGCAAAGTTCTGACTTTCTCCTTGCTTCGCATTTTGGCAGCCCTCTAAAATCCCTCCAAAACAGGTATAAATTGCTACAGCTTCAGGATACAGGACTAGTCTATTTTATTTTTACAGTACAATGCCTATATAAAGTGCAAGGAACTTTGGTCCCTTCTATTATTGAGATGCAACTTAGACTTGTTGGTATTGTCTTATTAGCAACTACTTTCGTAATCTGACACAGGGATGGTGGACAAAGAAAAGTAAGAGCCAATGCACAGAGTGGAAAAAATAATTGCCCATGCTGAATTTGATACAGAAACTTTCAGCAGCAGCACAGTCCTTCTCAAATTGGAGGAACTTAACATATTTTCTGAGGATGTTGTCCCAGCATGCCTTCCAGAAGACTTTGCTAGATGCATTCTGATGAATTAATTGGAATTGTCAGTGGCTTTGAGAACACATTTGAATGTGCATGGCCAGTCAAAAGACTGAAACTGCTTCAAGTCCCTTATGTGGACAGGGATATTTGCAAGCTCGCCCTTCATATCCTGGTCACAGAAAACATGTTCTGTGCCGGTTAAGATAAATATGGAAAACACGTCTGCCAAGAAGATTGAGGAGACTCCCATATAACCCAATAGAAATGGCATTTACTTTGTTACTGGTGTCATCAGCTGGGAAGAAAGGTGTGGGAGGTGAGGGAAATAAACGGTATACACCAACTTATCAAATTTTCTACCCTGGGTAAGGAGCGTTTTGACAAAAGACTTTAATGGTTTTGACATTTAATAAACCAAATTACCTTAGCCATCAAATCAATTGCAATATTTTCCTCTTTTTAACATGGTTGCTAAAATTCTGACAGTTTGTTCTTCCTTTAAGAGATGCCATCTATGGGTTAATCTTCATGGGCTAATGCCTGGTTTTCAGAAGGTGGGTTTGGACTCTCAGAAGAGCTTGCTGGTTTCAGACAATAATGAAATTTCTTCAGATGGTTTGGGAACTCTTCTGCTCTTGCTATGATAACCTGGATTTGTCTCTTGGAGGCTTTGCCTTTGTGGATAAGCCCACCTCCCATTGCAATGAAAGATGGAACCAACTCAACATTTCTGTGGCAGTACATGCTTTATAGAAACAAGCCAGACTAGGATAACATCAAACCAAGACCATATCAGAATTGGACAGCATTCTAAAAGCCTCTGAAAAAGCTGCCTAATTTTCTAGATTTATAAACATGTATACAGAAAAATACCTAGAAAATGAGAAAACCACCCATGTATCCACAAGAGTCTAATTAACTGGGCATGTCACTGAGTGAAATGAATTGTTAGATGAAGCTAATTTAATTGGAAAGGCTTGCTTATCAACACCAAAATCACCTCTGTTCTGATATCTTCTTGCTTGCTTTCTTTCTGAGATACTTTCTTCACCAGCATTATTGATATAATGATTTTGGCTATAATAAAGTGAATACATTGCATACCCTACAAATGACAATATTGTTGTATGTCATTATTTATATAAAATATTATTTAAATAATTCACAACCGAAAAGATTTTAAATCTAAGAGGGTAACTAATATTTCAAGACTAAGAAAAGCCTAATTCTCTTATCAGCTGAACCTAACATCCTCTGTCTGCCTTATTTAATTCCAGAGAGAAAAAATTATTTGTTTTGCAGCCAGTTTAGTGGTATGAAAAAATTGTGAAGTAGATATTGAGATATTTGAGCCTCTACAGAAAAATTAGGTACTCTGTGTTGTACCTCGAAAAGTGCGTCAGTACATATTTTGGAAGAGAGGAAAAAGAGATGTTACAAAGGATATTGTGGCATAAAGCATGCAATATTTTTATAATTCCTTAGCTTCACCATATCCAGTTTTCAAGTGTGGAAGTCACCATTTTGGGGTGATTTTTATTATGGAATTTATGGATCAGTTTGAAAGGAATAGAGCAGTTAAATTTGTTCTGCAATGATCACTGTCTGGTTTCTCTACAAAAAACTCAAAAAATCCCACTCTGGAGTCTATTCCATTATTTCTCTGCCATTTTTATCTGACACATGTCCTGAACTTCAGGCTGCTAAATGAACTTGATTCAGGAGTGACAGTGCATTGTAGGTCGTGGTGTTCAAGCCACAGATAGAAGTTCAACCCCCAGTGGCTGCATATGTGACTCCCTGACATCAAAGGATATAGCCCAAAGGATATAGCCCTGTTTGAATTCCCATAGGACCTCTGCTGAAACCTCTGATTATAGTTCAGCCCTAAACTATATCTTGAGAGAGCAAACCTGATTTATGGAATTGCGGGCCATGCTTGGATGTGCCCCAGGGACTACAGGGAGGCCATAACAGAGGGCTTGAACTTGCTGACCCATTCCCTCATTGCCATCCGTCTCTCCTCCCACCCAGCCCTCCATGACTACTTCCCCCAGTTCTGCAGCACTCCCGATGTATTCATAACCAATTACAGAGGGCACAGACACCTTTGACGGGCTTTGATTGCTGTCTTTAGCTCAACAGGTATTCAGAGGAATCCGTCATCTGAGCTTCTTCTTCACCTCCCAGTTTGCTTTGCCAGGCATGAAACAGCGTCATCAACCTCCTCAGATGTTCAGTAACAGATAAGAACAAATTCTTTCTGCAGGGACACTTACTCCAGTGGCTTAATTGCACAGGGAATTGCAATTCTCACTCAAGACATGTATCAAGGCACACATCAGTGCTCTGCTCTTTGGGTCTCACAGGGAGGATAGAATTTTAACTCGAGTCATCCTGAAAGATGTACTTTGAAACTTGAATAAGCTTTTTTTGCTATCTTATTTCAATATGGATGGATTTTTTTTTTCTGTCATAAATGCAGAAGTTAATCTCCAAAAGCAGTCCAGCACTGTGACAGTTGCACAAGTCCAGAGAGTCCATGTCTCCCATTGCTTGGAAATCAGATTTATGACTGGCAGGAGCCAGTTCCAGCACCCAGTTTTATCTGTCTGGGCTGTGGGTAGAAGCTGTCGGGTGCAGTCTTTGCACTGGTGCTGCTGAGGTCAGGACTTCCCTCCTGATGAATCTGTTGCAGAAGAAGTGACTGGCTGGTCAAAGGAACAACTTAAATCATAACATCTGGACACAGCTGTAGGGCAGCTGCCCCATGTCCTCAGTGGAGAGAGTCAAGCACAAAGACAGAGAAACAGCATTAAAAAGTCTGAATTCTGAGTGAAGTCCAAACACTTTCTTGTATCTTCATCATCCACTTCAGACTGTGTCAGTGTTCCAGGAGTTTGCCTGAAAAATCCACTGTTTAGGTTTCTCTGAGAGTCATCCTTAAGCATTTTTATCCTGAACTCCAGATTAGGGCAATGGGGAGATGTTACCAGAGAAAATTGGAGAAAAAAGTAATAAATCTTCATCCAAATGGCACAGATTCCAAAGTGATTTTGCTTAATTTTTCACAAGGGATGAGGGAATATTCCTCATCTCAGAGCAACATTAAGTACCTTACTAACCCACCCTTATCCATCATTGAAATTGTAACTAGGAGCTGAAGTGCTACAGTCTGTGCACATCCTCTGCCATCTTCTGGTTGTTACATAGCCAGTTTTAGTGGTTGGAATTGTGGTAGGGAAAAGAATTTTAAAATAAAAGTTGGGGGAAAAGGTAAAGAAACACGAAGGTGGAAGCAAAGAAAAAATATATTTTAGTAAATGAAATATCAAGAACAATTGCTATTTTTAACAATATATGCACAGAAACAGAAGATGTCAGAGCTTGCATCTACAGAGATCATAGAATCATAGAAGGGTTTTGGTTAGAAAGGACCTTCAAAGATCACCTCGTACAACACCACCTGCCATGGGCAAGGGCAGCTTCCACTAGACCACGTTGCTGAAAGCCCCCTCCAGCCTGGCCTTGAACACTTCCAGGGATGGAGGAAATGTCAGAGTGGTTCCAAGGAGGCTTTTGTTTTCATTGCCGGGCCATCAGGAGACTTGCACATCCTTGTGGGTAGGCTCACAGCCTTGTTGTGAGAGTGCAGCAACAACAGGAGAAAATCAGAGCTCCCTGGGGTTACGTTCCTTCCCCATGTTTGCTCTTCCAGACTTTCCTGCAATCTGTAACCAAACCACAAAGACGCTGATGATGCTCCTTTAAAACAACTGCAAGTTCCTCCTGCTTTTAGAAATGCTGATGCACTTTGGATTTGGCTGATGCACTTGGATTTGGCAAAAAAACCTTTTTCTTTTTTTTTTTTTTGTGCAGGTGGTGAACAGATCTGGCTGATGGCAGTCCAGGTGTTTAGCTGAAATCATTACCCATTTTAACTGCACTAAGCATTAACCCTTTGCAGGCTGTGTGCTTCCCCTCTGCTGGCTGGACGAAGTTCACTTGACATTTTTTGTAGCTTCTCTACACACAAAGACCTGTGCTGCCTATAAACAAGCACGCTGGTAACCACACTGCCCATGAGGAGAGCCTGCATCAGCATGAGAATGGGATTAGCTTGTGTCACTCATTGCTAGCTCTTGACCAACACACATATGACAACAGTCACCTGGTTTGGACCCTCTGGTGTCTAGTCAGGACTGAGAGATGCACTCCTGTTTTCTTGTTCCTAGTCATCTTCAAGGGAGTATTTCTTCTTTAATTTGAAAAAGCTCTCCCTTGTTCCTGAATTTGCTGCTTCCACTTCCATATTGTCCATGCAAAGAAGAGCCTAAATCTCCACAGCATATTTGTCCCAAAAATCAGCCCTCTGACAGAGGATTTACTGAGTTAAACCACAGTGAAACCTGGCCTCAGCCCTCTTCATCTCTCTGGAGCTGACAGCAATTGCTGTGATTTACATGCAGCTTCTCCAGGGCTCTTCCCTATGAGGAGAGACCAGCCAGGCAGCAAGCAGCCAGTCCTGGTCTCCTCCTCTGCCTCATGAGAAGGGATGATGCCTTGGGGATACATCAACACTCATGGCACAGAGCAGTTTTTGTCTTCAGTTTGTCAGGCAGGAGATGTGTGACCAGCATGGGAAATGATGACATGAAGGACAAGGAGGTGGCTTGCTGTAGCCATGGGAAGTTTAGCAAAAGGGGTAACAGGGCTGTGGGGTTCAGCAGCATTTTGTCTGCTGCTCTGTGCCATATGGGATGGACACGTGTTGTTACAGGAATGCAGTGTCACATCTGCTCTTACCTCCTCAGCCTGCTGGTTGGGACTCTGGGTAACCTGGAGCAAGGATAGAGCACTATGGAAGCCAGGAGGGTGCTGAGGACTGTACCACAGGCAAAATGGGGCAGGAGAGGAGGCAGAGGCAAGAAAGTTGCCAGGTCCATCTGCAGCACAGGTGGCTCAGAGCAGAGGGGCTTGGAGGGGCCCCTGGTACTTTCTCACTTACAGTGAGTTGAGCTTTCCTGGGTCACTAACCACCAACATACGTGTCTTCATGTATATCAGAGAAAGCACCTTCTTCTCTTCTCTTCTGCTCCCACATTCCCAGAGCTGTGGTCTGGCAATGGGGACACAGGACCAGGGTGGAGGGCATGTACTAGAAGGGTCTACTCCTCGTGGGACCCATCCCCAACCCTCCTCCTCCTCTCTGCAGCGGTAAGCAGCTGCAAGTTTTCCCTTATCCTGTTGAGGGCAAGAGGTTGCAGAGAGGTGAGGTGGAGGAGAGGAGAGGCTGGAACTGCTCCTCTGGGCCTGCACCTCCTGCCCTGGGGTAGGAGCACCATGGTCCACTTCACCTTGAATCATGTTCAGTGTCCCCAACACACAATTAACTGCTGTGCCTGTGTGCCACTCGGTAGGACACGCACAGGGAGAAACGTGGCTGCAAGCCCAGCCATCAGCTTTCATTATTTGCTTAGTGCAGAGGTGGTGTTTTCTGGTAAATAATTGCTGTCCTGTTTCACTAGCCGAGGAGTGCATTTCCAAAAAGCATGTGATGAGTTACGCAGAGCAGCCGCCCTTGGCCTATCACGCTGCTGCAGGGCTGATGGCCAGCCAGGGTCCATAGCATGAGACGGATGGCATTGACATGTCCCCATCACTGCTTGGGCAGCTGGTCTGCAAACACACTTCCCCTGAGTTGCTGCACTGGGCAGGGAACAACTTCCATGGGAACCAGCTGCTAAAGCAGGACTAACTCCCTCAGTTACTCCTTCCTGAGGAACTGTTAAGTTCGTATCTGACACTGCCTGCAGGCTTTATTCTGGAACGAGTAACCCTACAAGCAGAAGGCAATCCCTAAAAAGAGCTACAGGAAATAGGGTGCAGGATTCCATAACGAAATATGTGACCATGTGTTTGCTGTGGTAATTAAAGGAATGGAAAAAGAAATCCCAGTAACTCTTTATAAAAAAAGGCATGAGGAAAGAATTGCCCTTTTAAAACCCTCTGTTTATGAAATTTTCCATAGTCACATGAAAGTTAAAATGTAAAGCCTATTGCATTAATATCAATAAAGAAAAAGCAAACTCAGTCCCATACGTACTGAGTACACTGTGTCCCATTCCTAAGGACACAGCTGCTCAGCCAAGGAATACTTTTTAAAAAAAAAAACCACACAGTAAGAAAAGAATGACCATATAAACTAAGATCTTGTGGAAAAAACAGCTTCTGAAGCTCTATGTTGTTATATTAACCCAATTTGAATAATTGACTTATACATACAAGAGTTTCTTAATTGAGATAGGTTTAGGTTTGTGAAATGTAAAGTGTTTCTTTAAAAAGAAATAAAAATCTGTAGATCCACATTTTTGTGCTGGGTTCTGCAAAGTCCTGTGCTGACCTCAAGTGGTGACATATTTTTCACGCCGAAGGGAGCCAGACTTGCTGTACTGCATATGCACGAGAATTGATATTCATTATCACGAGAAGGTAAAGGCAAGTAATGCCAGGTCACTGGGGCACTATAGCAGCAGCCTCACTGGCAAGTGCTCCCTTGGGGATGGACAGCCAGAGCAGTGTGGAAAAGCAACACAGCCACTGCCGTGCCAGGCAAGGAGGGTGAGGTGAGCCCCCACAGCGACTCCTGGGTATAGGAGGTGCTGTCTGAGTCCCCAGCACCCACCAGATGTGACCACTTGCAACAGCACTCCCTTCCCTAGCCAAGAAACCTCTGGCTGAGACAGGTACAATGGGGCTTGGTGGCCTCAGGGGACTGAGGAGAGCATGGAGATCTCATTTACTAAGGAAAGCTCAATATACAGTTAACCAAAGAGGATGGGAGGCTGTATTAATTAGTTCTGCAGAAATATCAAGGAGGGCATAACAAATATGTAAGGTCGTGAACTGGCTGTGAATAAAATCAAGCTTGATACTAGAAGGGTTTTAACTCCAAGTGAAACAACAGCCCCGTGGAAACTGTGCAGGAAACCCCTCCCACAATGGAGTTTTAAAGCACAGGTTGATTATTTGCTGCAGGCATTAGGGTCCGTGATGTGAGCTGTAGCATCAGCCCTGGGTTGGTAGGGACTGGCCTTGATGAGGTATCTGGTCTGCTTCCCTCACCTGCCTTGATACTCACTAAAGCTTCTTTTCAAAGCTGCAACTGGTGGGAAGTGAAGTTTTATTTGGGGATTTACCCATGGATGTTCAGTTATATTATTCAATTATACTCTGTTGAAAAAACTGCATATTCAACTAATAGCTGGGGATTTATGACATGAAAACACAGAATGGTCTCTGTTTATAGCTCAGATTAGGTACAAACCCACTCTTCCTCCCACCAGTTGTTGCTCTGAGTGTAGAAATGGTTTCTTGCTCTTCCCAGGAGCCTGCCTGTGCTGGGAGCCAAAAAACTCCCTGCATGCCAATGGCTTTCTCCTTCCTCTTGCCCAGGGCTGGGAAGCAGGGTCACCCCATCTGCCGAGTGCATACCTCAGCAGCCCAGGGAGTGCTTCAGTCCTCTCCATACTCACACTTCCTTTCATGCACTCTGTTTGTCTCTGTGTCTCTGTGTGAATGGAATCATGATGTCAGGAAAAGTTTCCCATGCTCTCCTTCATGGCTGGGCATTACAAACCTAACAGTGAAAAAGAAATATGCCATATCCATTCAGATGCTTCCCTAAGGGGAAAACCCCACGTTTGTGGGTTTGATTGCTCCAAAAGCTAGTGAGGTTTGCCCATTGCAGATAAGTCTTGGCAAATGTTTTGTGGGGACAGCGCATAAAAGAGCCACATCATAAAACTGGTCTCTGAGGTCATTGTCCAGCCTGTGCTTTGATATGGTACAAAGAAATGTTCATGCTGTTCGTCTTCACCCACGTTGTGTTACAGTAGGTGAATGCTGGGGCATGGCAGGAATACCCAAATCGTGGAGCATCTCTCAGTGGCACTGGCAAAGGCCCCTGCTGTCAGCCAGAGCACAGAGAGAAGGGGCACTGTTATACCACTAAGCAGGGGATTGGTTTAGGTTTGTTTTTTGTGGTTTTTTTTCCCGTGTGTTGACTTTGCAGTCAGGATTTGCCCTTAGAGGTTTTGTTTTCTCATGAGCAGCTGGACTTTAAACTTCAACATCTGTCCTGTAGCCATTTCCCCCAAGAGCTGCAGGAATGCAGGCAGGCGCCATTAGGCTCAGAGGGTAACAATGGCAAGGTGCTCTTGGATAATATTCTTCACCCTCTCTGCCCTTTTCCTTCATACAGAGCAGACAGGTATGGCTTTTGTTTTGTTGCACCTTTAATTCTGATTTGTGCTGCTGCTTTTCTAAAAACACCAGTGATTTTGGACCCTGTATCATGTTTACGTTGTAGCACAGGGTGACATCACTGAAAACAGTCTGTTCCTTATTTTTCTTATATTTCTCCTGTCTATTGCATTCAGCTAACTGAAAACTGAGGTAGGCTAATGAGTCAATGTAGTTTTGAAGTACCATCATTTATGCCAATGTAATATTTTGTCTTTCCTTACCATTCTTAGAGTGTCCCAGGTAATAGAGAGAATTTTGTTTTCTATTTTTAGTTGCTGCTGAAATAAAAATAGAGCCCTATGAAAGAGGCTGATATGTATGCTTGTTATAGCTTCAAGAAATTTACGTTTCTGTATTAATCCTCTGTGCTTTGTCAAAAATAAGTAGGAACCAGGCAAGGAAGAGAAAGGTGGTGATAACTTAAGAAGGTCAAAACACCCTGCAGCAGACATGCACTGCCGGCTGTGCTGGATGTGCAGAACCACTGCAGGGCAGAAATGTGTGCTGGGGGTCAGATAACATTTAAAATGCAAAACAGTCATGAAGCTTTTCTTTTTTTAATATCATGTGTAAGTCAGTTGTTTATGGAATATCCTTCAAAAAGATAACTAAACATCTGTACAGAGTTTCAGAATAATTTTGCTATTGCTCTCACTTTTTCCAGTCCTGTGATTATTGATTATTTCAACCAGCAGTGTTGGGCCCCCAGACACTGTATAAAAGAGGAAAAAAACCCCAAATATTCCCTGCCCCAGCACATTTACTTTCAAAGCACAGAAGAACTGACAAACACGTGCTGACACACGCAGCCACATATTGCTTGATGTGGAAGACAAGGCTCCAGCATGGCACCAGCTGCCCAGTCGGCAGGCAGTTTTTGATGGGGCTATCATTTGCAAAGAGGAGTTTTAAGATCTGATAACTTTCATGTATTGATCTCTTCTCCTCTTTACTCAAATCAAAAGGTGATGTGTGATACAGCCCTCTTAACTATGAGCATTGCAAAGGGGTAGTTTTTATTTATTCTCCTTAGGAGAGAATTGACTGAGATGTCACAGCTTTGCTTCTCAGCAAAAAATCTGCCATGAACTAAGACTGCAGTGTCAGTTTGGCTCCACCATCATCACTTAATATAACTAATATTTACTTCTACCGATGAGTCTGAAAGCCCTATGCAGTCTCACAAAATAGCGCCTGCCATATGATAATGTTCTTCCCTTTTCCCTGGCTGTGCCACAGCACTCCGCTCTCATGTCTCATGCCGTCAAATAATGTGTCAGGAAGGGCTTCAAATTCCCCCTGCTTGGGAGCAAGTCAGGAATTCCCCAAATATAAGGGGGATTCAACTTCTAAGCTGAATTTCAGCTAAGAAAGTAGATCTCTTTAAGTATGTAAGTTTAATGTGGCTGAAACCCCAAATCAGCCAAAATTATTTATCTTAAAAAAAAAAAGTTAAAGTATATAAGGAAATGAATCTAAGTACTTATGTTAGTGTTTTGTCATACAATGCTCCAGTGTTTATATCAGCTGATGATGCAAACAGTGTTATCAAGAGACAGAGGCGTGGCAGTTCCCACATTCTGGAGGAGGTCCTTCAAGGCAGCTTGGAAAGGGAATGCCTTGAAGAGAGATGTACGCATGAAGAAGCAAGAGAAGTATTTGAAAATGATGAAATGCTTGTAAGTATTTTGTTTTCCTACATGCGTAATAAAAATTGCTGTCTAAATCTTTACTTATCAAACACAATTTCATAGTCTGCTTCATTTATTTGGGTTTCTCTCCATGTGAAATCTTTGCACTTTCCATCTCAGTGAGTAGAAAGCAGGTGTCTTCCACGGTCAAAATGGAAATCGGGAGGTCACCTCTGATATTTTTTGAGTCCTCTCCTGAGAATGGTGTGTCATGCTCTGTATGTTATTAAATCATATGGTTGTTGTCCCATCCTGACCACACACAGAAATACAGCTTCAGCATCCCTTAGGGATCAGGAGGGGCAAAGAGATGTTGGTCGGCAGACGAGCACCTGAAGGGCAGCACAAAGGAATTGCAGTCACTCCAGACAGTGGCTTCATCAGGGCTCAACTCCAATGCCTCTAAAATGCACAGCATGGGGAATAAATGAGGGGAGTTAAAGCCTGCAAGCCTACGACCATATTGACATTGCAGAGACATGGTGGGACAGTTCCTGTGACTGGAGTGTTGGAATGGAAGGATACAAGCTCTTTAGGAAGGACAGACGGGGAGAAAAGGAAGGGGTGTCACCCTCTATGTCAGTGACCATCTGGAATGCATGGAGCTCTACCCGGGGAAGAATGAGGAGCTGACCAAGAAATGATGGGTCAGCAATAAAGGGAGGGCAGGGACAGATGACAGTGCAGTGGGGGTCTGCTACAGGCCACCCAACCTGGAAGACTCAGTGGATGTGTCGCCTTATAGACAGATAGGAGCAGCCTCATGTTCACAAGCCCTGGTCCTCTTGGGGGACTCTGAGCACCCTGATAACTGTTGGAGGGACAACACAGCAGGGTGTGGGCAATCCAGTGGGTTCCTGGAATGCATTGATGATAACTTTCTTCTCCAAATGACAGAGGAATCAATGAGGAGAGGTGTTATGTTGGAACAAGGAAGGGCTGGTAGGCAAGGTGAAGCTCAAAGGCAGCCTTGGCTGCAGTGACCATGAAGCAGTGGAGTTCAAGAGCAGTGAGAAGGACGCACAGCCAGCACTGGTGACCTGCAGCTCTTCTCTGGGCTGACCCCTCTGCCTCCAGCAGCTCCTAGTGGGAGCCAAGTGGGACGGGACAGGATGGGGTCACTTCCCAGGCTGCTGCACAGCAGAGAGACAATAGCCAGCCAGTTTTTTCAGGAAGCTGCATTGCTAAAGGATCCAGCTGTTCCTCTCTGGCCTATGAAGTGTTTCTTTTCCTTTATAGCTTCTTAAGAAACAATAAAGTAAGCAGTAGGCAAAGCCCCTCCCTTCTCATGCATATTTTGCTAGCAGGGAAGAAATTGTAGTTGTGCAACTGTGTAAACATTAAACCATTGTCTATATGCTCTCATAACATGTTTTTGTTTTAGCAAAACATTTATGGAATATTGCATTACTTGAGAATTAAAATCTAATTTCCTTTTTTTTTCACCCAGAAAATGTTTTGGGATATCTACTATGGTAAGCTGGCCTCTTGATTTCTCTCCTTCATAGCACTGTTACACTATGAATATTGTCATTCAGTCTAATACTGGTTTTCTAAGAGTTTTTAGCATTTTATTCTACAAGAAACATCCAGTCTCTATTTGTCATATCTGTAGTAAAGCAGAAGGAAAATCTTCATGTGAAAGGACTTCTAAAAAGAAATATATAGGAAAAAAACATTTAAAGCTGCAAAAATAATGAAAGTAGAAGGTGAGTAAATGTTATCATAGTAAATAGGCTACCTCTTTTCCTGAATCTAAGGCTGTTCTGAAACAGCCTGGGACATGAGAAAATACGTTTTGCTGATGCAACAGAGCAGCATAGCTTTACCAGCAAAATCTCCCAAATATAGACCTAGCACTTAAACCTGAGTGAGATAAATAGTATTAAAAGCTACTGGGGCATCTACAAACTGCACACTGACACTGCATCATTCCCTGGCAGCTGTCAAGGCAAAAACCAAATCTGTAGAAACTGAGGGCCTGGTATAACTAAATGCCACCTGAACAAAGAGCTTGTGGCACCAGCTTATGGTGACTATGCCCTGTTCCCTCTCTCTTTTCTGCATGCCTCACCCAAGTTTTTATCTTGTTTTTAGTTTAGCCATTATTAATTTCTAATCTTAGGTTTAAACAGTGGATAAGGAGGCGGCAAAACCAGCAGTCAGTATTAATTTTCTGCAGAAGCCACTAAACCACTGAGTCTTGGGAACCATTGCCTAGAAGAATCCCATCAGTGCTATAAATATTATGAAGAATTATGCTAAATATCTGGCATTTTGTTACTTCTGTGACGGTGGGATTAAATTCTAATTTGAGTCATTGGATGTTTGTACCAAGCATGTCACCAAGCGGATTTTCTGTCTAGTGTAGAAAATAGAAGGACAACCAGTTCAGAATGGTCCCTGCAAACAAGCTTAGCCCCAGTCAGGACACATTACCAACTTCAGACTCAGGGGTGGCTTTCTTGCTGTAATTTAAAAGCCATATGTTCTGTCTTCTTCCTACAGAACAGCAGTGTGTGTTTCCTTCTTTGTGATGTCTTCTCTAACATTTTGAAGAGTGTTGCCTTTGAAGAGTGGCTTCTTTCCTCCTTACTAAACAAGCACATTTTTTCATCCTGTGTTCTAATAATCTCATTTTCTAGACCTCTGGTATCCACGTTGCTTTCCCCCAAAAGTCCAGAGTGCAGTGGATAAATCTGCACTGGGAATAAAGGAGGGCTGGGCACCCACCTAACTGCTGGGTCACCCACTGACTCTGTTTTGTACTGCTCCACCATTGTCTCTTCAAGTCAAAACTGATGTAGTGGCAACTTGCTGGATGTACGCTGTCAGGGCACTTTGCCTGAGGTCACACTTGTCCCCAGTCCTCTTTTATTAATAGTATAAACTTAACCATTGACAATCTCTCTTTAAACATCACTTTCCAAAAGTTTTCTTCATGCCTTATAGCAGTCTGTGTTCTCCTAGGTCATTTAACATCAATGTCATCGGAAACATTTCTATTCTATGATGTTCACTCATTCCCCCTAGGTCTCTTATTCTATAATATGATTAGATTTAAATGGTTTGAATTATTTGATCTTGAAAAATGCGTGTTGGTTGTTACTTACCACCTTTTTATTTTGCTGGGTGATTACACTTTAGTCATTCTGGTAGCTTTCCAGTAACAGCAATCATGCCAATTTCTCTATATTTCCTTGAATCTTCTCTTCCCTCCTTTAATAAAACTAGGTGCTGGATTTATTTTCTTCCCAGCATGCATTTCAGAGGCTTGAAACCATTTAACTGCTTGAGGCTGCAGGGGTAACCCTTCTCTAGCTCCAACTACCCACCATTGGTGCTGGAAATCCTCACTCCTCTGTTCTGCCTGCACAGCTGTGCAGGCGACATTCTGCTAACCCACCCAAAAACCTGCCCGTGAGGCTTAAATTGTGCTAGGGTATGCCGGGGGCACCTGACTGCAGATGGGTTGAAGGTGGTAACTCTTTCAGGCAGTATTTTAGTATATCAAACACTCAAAGATATGTGTGTTCATAGCCTGAGCAGACGGTGATTGGTGGTTTTTTCCCAGTAGCAGGCAGAGTTTGCACCTTTCCATTCCTGATATCACCTAGGGCAGCCTGCTGATGAAGTTAACCTCTCTGAGGAAGTATTGAATTTTAGAAAGGTTGGACAACATGTCCCAGGTTAGGCTTTTCTGGCTTGCTCACTGATAGCCTACGTCTACAATAAGCAGTGGTTAAGCAGGTTTCCAAACTCTTTTGGAGCCATTCCTGTGGGCAACTTGAATGGAAACTGGCAGTGCTGCCTAGGGTTTCACCCACAGTTAGGACACTCTCTGGTTTCAATGTTCAGTTCATCAGAAAAACTAAGCTTGCTAGAGTCTGAGCTGCTCTATAATAATTGTACAGATAGATAAAAGTTATATTTCCTCCTATTTTGATGCTGCTTGCTGTAGACTTGCTATATAATTTTGATGCCAGCTTTTTCTATCCAGTGTGTATCAACTATCAACCTAACACAGGAGACATGAAACACCAGTCTCATACTACATTTATAACAAAGCATGAACTGTAACTCAGTCCTTTTCCGTGAATCAGAGCATCCATCCTCCAGAAGCAGGCTCTGCCTCTGGGCAGCTCCCAGCCTATCTGACAGGGGCTGCAAGAGTGCCTCTGGAAGCAGACTTGAGCTAAAATTACCTGAGAAGCAGTTCAGTGAGACTTAGCCCATTTCCTTCCAAACTGCTTTCTCGACACTTCTCTCAGCAGCTCATGTGCTGGGAAGGGGGCTGTGTAATTTGGGGTCAGAGGTGGTGGTGACTCATCCCTCTCCATTGCTTCAGGTGGCAGGAGGTGCTCCTCGAGCCCCTGCCAGCACAATGGCGTGTGTGAGGACAGCATCCGTGGCTACACCTGCACCTGTGCTGAGGGCTACGAGGGAGAGAACTGTGCTTTTGGTAAGGCATTGCCCCACTTCTGAGAAGCCCCATCTCCTCCTGTCACAAGGTGTCCCCATAAACCATGCACAGCTTTCCCAGTATGCCAGTTATCACGGGTTTGGTTAAAACACAGTTCTTGGCAGAGCAGGGTGGTTGTGTGCTGCCTGCCTGCAAAATGTTATGGCATCCCAGGTTACACAGGCTGTCCCTGCTCCCCTGAGCCTCCCATCTCTGGCCATGCAGCAAAAGGGCTGAAGCAAATCCATCTCATGGGTGGACCCCAAAGGCAGGCCCACCACTGCCACTGGCACTACCTGGCTGCTTGTCCTGCTGTGGTCCTAGGCGGTGTGCGGCCTGAAGGACCAAGGCTGCAGGGCTGGGGTGGCTTCCCAGCCATCTCGGTGCCTCTGAGGCTACATACACCCACAATACAGTCCTTCAGGACAGAAGGACTCCAGAAAACAAACTGTTCCCAGTGGAAGTGGAAAGCATAAGGCAAAACAGATGCTTTCTGTCACATGAAAACCCTGGGCCAGATACTACATTTTTATGTCTGCCAGGTTCTACTTTCCAGCCCTTACATCAGTATTTCTGCTGGTTCAGAGGTCCTCTGGGGTGGGAGACGCCCGGGCTGCAGCAAGGCAGGGTCATTTTCTGTTTAAGGGGTGTGACTGTGACCAGCTTCTGGAGGAGCACAGAAGGTGACACAGCTCGGACCAGTGCTGGGAACTAGGTCCGCTCAGCATGAGCCTTAGGGAGCCACGTTATGAGAGGTTTTTTGCTACTTCTCTACCCCTGAACTAGATCAAACAGCTGTTGCTTTGTGCTAAAGCTTTGAGTGTTTGCTCAGCTATGGAAAGGTGACTGAGCATGTTTCAAAGTCTATACTCCCTTTCTTTTTTTCTTATCTTTGGTGGCTGATAATTTGAACAAGTGTGCAAAATGAGAGCTATGCGTTTTCTTTCCCAAAACCAGAAACCTTAGCCGCCTTCCTCCTCAAGCAATACTTGTCTTCTTAACACGTAGAACATTTCCCCTCACTGCAGATATTTAGTGTTTTGTTTAAAAACCCATGGCATCTTTCCATGGGTTCATACGGAAGGCCTAGTTTGACCTATGGCTATGTTCCCCAGAACTCAGAGGTGCAGTGTCTGGTGCAGGGAGGTGCTGGGGGGAGCGCAGTTTGCAATGAGTTTGTGGATGCTGCAGAGACTCAGCTTTCTCCAATTTCTGCTTAACAAGGGAAAAATAATGTGGTAATACTACCAAGCCAGAGTCCCTATCGACCTCCACACAAAGTGAACAAAAAAAAAATGTAAAGAGGGCTATGAAAGAATACTCCAGGTGAACTCTTCCCTGTTTTAACTTTGCTTGTTGTGTTTAGCTAAAAATGAATGTCACCACCAAGCAAAGGAAGGATGTCACCACTTCTGCTACCCAGGAAGTAACTCCTACCGCTGTTCTTGTGCTGATGGCTATGAGCTTGGGAAGGATAAAAAACAGTGCATCGCGTTAGGTAGGTGTAAGCATGCAAGTACAGGGGGCACCCATTCAGGGCTCGGGTGGGCAAGCCACCATCTGATATCCAGGTATGACCAGCCTGCTTTGAGGCTCAAGTGATGAGAAGATTACTGGGTAGAAAAAGGAGGGCTCTAGGGACCAAAGATGACAAAGAAATGCTAAAAGAAGTGGCATTTGATCAGAACATTTAAATATGAATCAGCAGAGAGGACTTGCGTCCCTCTACGCATCACTCACCGGACCAGGTTTTTCACTCCTCTGTTTGGTAAAGAGTAACCCTGCTGAACACCTGTTTGCTTGGGAATGAGGTTCGGTTGATTCCCATCAGGCATCCAATGGTCTGATAAACGAAGGGAAACATTTGCTGCCATATTAACTAGTTTGATGCAGTAGCCCTTTTCATTTTTTCAATCTCATACTAGATATTTCATTCAATCTCATTCCCTTATAAAGTAGGTCTACTAAAACTACAATATACTGTGTCTGTATTAGCAAGTGGGGCAGCCAAACAGCAGTTCAGCTGTAGAGCCACGCTTTTGGCCATGAAAGCCTGATGTCCACACTCGGTGCACACTTCAGGTGGGCTTTACACCACCTTTGCTTTAGTTCGGTCCTGTGGACTAAGCACTCATTAGCTATGAGAGCATGTTATGTGTGCTCCTGGAGGGTTTCTTCTGGTTTACCTTCACCTGAACAGAATCCACTGTGTGTGACCCAAAACCAAAACAACTGAAAGTGTGACAAATGCAGATAACCACGTGATCCAATTGAAAAGCACATGTACTGTTTGAACCAGACAAGAAAGGCATGCATGTCCCTAGAGTGACAGCTGTAACAAGGAAAACCCAGGATTTACCTTGTCCAGACTGGGCCACAGTTACTGGGTATTTGACACAAATTAAATACAGGATACGAGGATGAAAAATCAAGCTGTGGTGATGGTTGGCTGGAGAGAAAGCCTCATTTCATTAGTTACAGGCACAGTGAAATCTGGACACTACAAGCCTAATGCAATGACTCAAGATGTTCAGCCCATTGCTAAACTATTATGAGTACAAATGCCAAGCAAATTATTCCAGTTTTCATTAGCTGAGAAATTGTCATTTTCCTCTCTTTGTGCAAAAACAGAACCCCAAAGTCAAGGTGGAACAATAAGGCATATGCAGGTATTAGCTATCTTGAAATCATTCAGCATGAAGTCTTGATCTATTTTTTTTAATATTCATTTTGTAGATGAATGTGCATGTGGCAGACTTCAGGACAGTGATAATCTGATAAGTGAAACCAGGAAGAAAAGTGATGAGCGATTTCCTTGGCAGGTACGTCTAGCAATTCATGAAACTCATCACTCAACCTCATATGGACAGTGCTATCTATTGTCTTTTTGCATTTTCTTAGGTGCTGCTGCTAAACTCAGAAGGGAAAGGCTTCTGTGGAGGAGTGTTGCTAAAAAGTAACTTCGTGTTGACCACAGCAGAGTGTGCCCTTCTGCACAGCCATTTTGGAATCAGGCTTGGTGCTGGTAGGTGATCCAACACATTTTCTCTTGCTGACACACATTTTACTATTGACAAGCTAAATTTAAAAGCAGCTTACAAAACTTCTTGCTGCATAAAAATATTGTTAAGGGAAACAAACATGCTGTTGTTTCATTTAAGCACCTCAGTCAAGTATCTGAGCTAGAACAACAGCTGTTCCACACTCCCCCTTACAAGCCAAACAGAGACATCTGCCTCTTGAGCAGAGTTCACAACTCAGCACCCAGGAATCAGCTAAACATTGTGGACTTAGTGGTGACTTTTGTTTCATATCAAAACTCACTTCAGTGTTGGGTATTTGTTCTTCCTGCTGAAATTATGCCTGCTTCTACACAGCATTAAAAAGCCATCCTTGTTTCCCTTTACTATAGCCTTTTCGAGGAAGAGTGCCCTTTGGTTTCTCTGCTGCATGTGTTTTCCAGCACGACCAGGCAGTTGTCAGCTTGCATGCAGCTTTCAGGTCTCTGACAAACTATTCCTAAGAGCAGTGAAATGTCATTGCTTCACAGGGCCTAATGGAACAAGTGGAACTGGGAAGATAAGGCAAGTTAGTGAGAAGCACATACACATCCGGTATGATGAAGATACCGGTGAGAACAACATTGCATTACTACAACTTCAAGAGCATGTTGAGTGCAACAAGTACCACCTTCCTGTATGCACCCCTGAAAGAGACTTTGCAGAACACATTTTAATTCCAAAACTGGCTGGTACAGTTAGTGGCTGGAGAATTGAAGGTGATGAACTTCAAGGCAATGAGCTGCAGGTTACATACCTTCCTGCTGAGGACTGCCAACAAATACTCAATATCAGCCTCACAAACAGGCAGTTTTGTGGGCACCTCCAGGAGGCCATAGACCAACGACTGGTTGGAGGAAGCTTTTTGGCTACTGAGTATAAGGGCACTTGGTTTCTGACTGGTATCCTGGGATCTTGGCCACTAGAAGACACTGACTGGGAAACACTGCTATTCACCAACACCGCAAGGTATATGATATGGGTTAAACAAAAAATTAAATAAGACACAAACACAGCCAACTCTCAAGCACCAAACCCCTACCAATCACTGCAAGGAAACATGTGGATGCACCCAGTACACCCATTTGACTCTACCACAATTTGCAGCAATGGAAGTTGCAACAATGACATGTATTTAACTCCAATTTATACAGAAAAGCCTGTTTGTCTTTCCTTCTGCTGACACACAGTACTGTGGAAGTCATGATGCAGTAAACCTAGTTATTTTACTAAAAACTGATTGAATTTCCTAGATCTGTTCATTCTAAACCTCAAAACATGTTGAATGTTTTTCTATGATTTTAAATGTTGCTACTACTCTGAGGTTTGATTTAGCAAATTCATATTCTTATTTCAGGATCCATACAAGTAGAACTTAAAAAGACGAGGGGAACATCAAGCTTTTAAATGCCTATGTTGAGGTAGGACTTGACACTTCCATCACGCTAAAAAATGCTTCCCCTCATATATGGAACCTATGTTTTCCCTTATGAATGATGTCCATGTCAGTTAGAGGGTAAAATTAAATCCAACTAGCAAAGACAGAAAAAAACCCAATTTAATTTCTTTTAAAAATAAATTTAAAACCCTCAAACTACAACCTCATCAGTCTGGACAAAGCTACATTGTACCATCCCCCAACCAACTCAGGGTAGTAACACTTAAAATACTGGATCCAGTGATAATGTTTTCCCCAGATGCAAAATACAAGACAGTAGGATAATTTAGCTACATCAGCTTTTGTTCATCAAAAAAATTAAACAAAATATTACCAGAACTTAAAAAAATCCCCAAACCCAGCTGTGGGCACCTAGAACCACATTTACTTGAAACCAAAAGTATTATTGACACAGTAAAGCTTTTGGTGTCAAACACTTCCCTAGTTTTTAGAGAAAGCTTTAAGAGAGTATTTAATACCAGCAAGATTACTGAGGAGACTTAAAAAAAATGGAAACCATGTAAGAAAACATTATTTCCATTCTGAAGAATGGATTAACACAAGTAACAAAGGCTGATACTTCTCTCTAAAAGATAAATGCAGAAATAGTAACACAAAGCACGTTATAAAAGCTTTTAAGTAGTTCAGAAGGAATTTGGAATGTTTTGCTTTATTTCCTCATGAAGTACTTTGAATTATCTAGAAAGCCTGTGGAAACTACCATTTAAAAGTTAGCATTTCATTCCAATGCACTTTGTAATACTGGCAGCCTTGGTCATTCTGGGAAAGGAGCCACAAACAGTTCCTGGTATTCCAGTCCTGGACATGAGCCAGGTCATTTACAGTGTTCTTGGGGTGATCAGGAACAGTTCCACTGGGAAGCTGAGTACTCAGAAGTACTTGCATGGCGAAGGTGCAATACTCAACACACTGTTGACAGTGGAGGAAATGGGTTCTGCTTACTGACCACAAGCTTCTGATGCTGATGGGATATGTAGCCTTTAATGTGACCCTGGCAGAAGGAGAAAAAGGCAGTGTTAGTTCTGGGAGCTGGTAACACAATCACTAGAACCTAACCATAGCAAAGCTGTGTATGCTGAATCACCACTGCACTACTGTACTTTATATCCATGACGGTCCAATTTATGTAATTGGGTCACCTTGGAGAGGAAGCAGAAAGTTGGAGCCACCACCATGTTTGTGTACTAAGGGTGCTGTCAGACTGAGAGCCTCTTGCCAGGGCTCCCTACGGGTCTGCTTAACACTGCCTCAAAGAGGCAGAGCTCTAGAGAAGTGTTTCTAAATTTACTCTTCTGCACTTTAAAATGAGGATTTTAATCAATTAGCATTCCATACCTAATAAACTAAATGCCATAGTTCTTCCTTTTCAGACATAGTTTTGTAACACTAAACAAAATCTTCCAGTGACCTAGACCACATCAAATAATGTTTCAGAAACAGAGAAGTGGTTAATTTTCTTCCTGATGCTGCAATGATGCTCCAAAATCTCTTGTTTAATATAAATCTTTAGATTTCAAGCCTTTATCTGTTCATGAGTAGTTGAGATGCACTTAGAGTAAAAGACAAAATGTGGAACAAAACCAAAGAAATCTGGCTTTATTTTTTTCTAATTTGAGAAGATCAAGAGTCTCCTACTTCAAATGCAGAACAAATCCTTTTTGGTCCCAGTTAAAATGTTTGTATTTCTAAATCAGTATTTATGCATATATAGAAATATTAGTACTGGATTTGTAATGTAAAATTCAACTTCAATTTTAACTGATTCCTGCAAAAAAAGGCAGGAACTAGACGAAGTCCTCAGGGCAACTGAAAACATTTCACTTTGAACACAAGTCAAATCAACCTTTAAAACACAAAAACCTCTGGGATTACTGATGTGTTTTTTATCATAAACTTTTATTCTCTGTCTAATATTTTTTACTGTCAGAAGTCTGGAAGGAGCAGACAACAAGTGGTCAGCACGTACCATATATATAGCACATACCATATATATAAGGTTAGCTAAAATGCACTGGACTTCATCAATATCAACATCATCTACTTGCATGAACTTCAGAGCAATCAGAAAGGCATCTAGAGATAGTTGATGGGTTTTGAGTAGTAAATATCTGAAAGAAACAACAGAAAAAAGTGTTATTGAGAAATAATCATGTAAAAATTCTGGTTCTTAGCAAAATGGCCTTTATACAATAAATTCACCCTAACAGGAAGTCAGCTCTCTCAGAGAGAACTAAGGAGCATACACATTTCTACCTCAGCCCCAGGTGAAACCACATTAAATCTGCTTTTGCAAAAATGTAGGTTTTGTTATGCTTACACTTTCTTGAAGAGATTTCTGTATGTGATAATTTTCAGCTTCTCAAGGATAAGAAAGATTCCACATCGAATAAAGAAGGTTTCATGCTTTGTGAGAGCATCATTCAGTAGGAGAAGATTTCCTTCACTGCAAGGAAATGAAAAAATGAGGTTTCAGCCAAATGAGAAAAGAAATTGTCTGACTTGGTGGGAATATGCCTCCCCTGCCTTATTCAATCATCCCAAAGAAATACTTAAAACTTTTTGAACACAAAGGAACAAAACAAGCATCATACCTCACAGACTTTGTTACTTCAGCAAACTGCATAAGGTCATACTTTTTTAAGAGCTGAACAGTTGGCATATGGCCCTGAAAAACAAATGGTTTCCAAGTTTTCCAGGGTAAACTCAAATGCATTTTAAATAATCCAGTAAGCGATAAAAAAATTTGTTAAGAGAAAAAGAGGAATGTTTAACCACTTTTTTTTGCTACGGAATAAGAAGTGAATAAAAGTATTTGTAAGACAACCCCCTTGTCCTCTCAAACACTTCGTAGCTCAATTAACAATAACTACTGATTTATCATGATTTAGGGAGTATTAATACCTAATGTTAGGGAACAGCTATCAAACTTGTAAAATCAAGATCTTGTGACACGAGGCCTTGGCAGATTCAAATTTTATGTCATGGCTGTATGATCTAATGTGCAAACAGAAGAACCGTGGGAATCCCAAACATTCCCAAGGGAATACAAGCAGTGCTTCAGCCCTGACAAGTGCTGGCTCAGTCTGTACCAGATTTTTTCTTCTCCATGCCTCCATGCAGAAATTAAAATGTTGTCTCAAAAAACAAATATCACCATCATGTCCCTCCTCCCCCCAAAAAAGAGAAAGGTTAAATTTAAAGAAACAAAATTAATTCTGGATCAGGTAAGACTGAACCATCTAGAGAATCAAAAAGAAACTTTGTTTTTTATCCCCTGCACAGCAAGGATCAGAATGGATAATGACTTGGTCAGACTTTAAATTTAGTTACATCATGCTATGCTGTTGCTAACTCCTTTCCTGGAGGATTAGCTGAGAGCAGAACTGAGCTGCAGGTTTACTGAGAGCTGCTAGGAACAAAAAAACAACATACAAACTATTTTAGTACAGTTTAAAGTTAGTGTTAATGTTTGGGCTCTCATTTAAAAAAGGCAACTTTAAAAATGATGACCTTTATCTAGTTTCTTTAGTGCCTCTTGGACACTAGAACTGCTCCAGAAAAGCCACACTAATTCTAACCACTAACAGACCCACCAGTTAAAGGCACCCAGTCAGGACTGGGACAAAGTTTTTAGGAAGACTGTTAGTAAGTGTTCCTTTATCAACCCTACCACTAACTGATCTGAAGACAACCAGTAAGAAAGTCAATAAATAAAAAAATGAAAACAGAAGCCAATTATCATACCAACTATACTTCCCCCTTACCCACTTGACACAGCAAAGGACTGGAAAGGGAGCAATGAATGGAAGAGGAAAGGTGGTCACAAACAGGTCAGGGGGAAGGTGGAAGATGGCAACGCAACAGAGGCAGGTGACAACATTCTCCGTGGCTAACTTTGGTAACAGGGCCAGAGTAGGAAACTCTAAATTCTAGGTTTTGTCCCCTCAATTACAATTAATTAATTCTTAGCATAATCCCACTAATTCAGGGATACACAAATGTTAGCATAGCACGTGGGAAAGGATAGGGAAAAAACCCAGATGTGCTTAATTCTTTTAATAGGAATATGAAATTATCAAATAGTAACAAGTCTTCACTGATTTGTTTAAAACCAAAATGCTCTACCTCATGACCCTTCTGACATGCCTTGAATAGGAAAATGTACAAGGTACAAATAGAAAACCCAAAGATAGGCTGCAGCTGTGGCAAATCCCTCTCAACAGTCCTCAGCCATCTGGTTGCATATCCTCCTTTCTTCCACCAGGTGAAAGAAACAGACAAATTTGTCCTAGTGAATTCACACATTCCCTGGCTTGTCTGTGCAGTTGATCAGCAGAGAGGCACTCTGCTACATGACAGAAGGCACACTGTTGAGTACTTCTCCAAAGAACTCAAAGATATTTTTATTACTGAAGTAGCATCAGGTTGCACCCTTAGGAGGGGTGGGAGGAAGGTAGGGGGAAAGGAGGGCTGGGTTGGTTTTCTTAGGGGGAAAAAACACAGCCAATCAAACCAACCAACCAACCAACCCACCCCCATTCTCCTTTCCTGTGTTGCTATAAATGACAGCGCAACACTTTTTGTCCTCACATAACAAGGTGTGCATATGCTGGCTCCTACAGGAGTAAAATATCCTCTGAATTCCAGTAAGGGAAAAACAAGAGCAATAAGAGCGCCAGTTTTACAATCTGCATGTGTCCCCTCTCCCCTTATTTAGAAAAGTAATATCTACTAACCAACAACATTTTAACTGGCAGCAGGTAGATCAAAATCATTCTTTTGTTCTTCTGGCTTGATCGGTGACAGTGCTCAAAAGCAAATGACAGATACTCTTCAGCTGCAGACACAAGTAACATGAATCAACAACAAAAATGGATTAAAGCTGTAACCCAAATTCTCTGCTCAATATCCATCTCTAGCTTAAACACATGACATTTGAAATTGTATAAAAAACAATCACACCAATCAAAATACATAAAGAAAAACTAGAGATTCACACAAAATACAAAGTATTGCCAGAAAAATAAGTTCTCCTTCAGAAAGTCAAAGAAAACTTGTCAATGTCTAGATGTCAGACATTACACTTACAAGTAATATTGGAATTTTCAGTAATATTATTGTGCTCCTGTTACAGAAGCAGAGAATCTCAAGAAGTGCTGATGATACACTATTTTCTAAATTCAGATTAGGTTCTTAAAGGGATGAAAGATGATTGCAATGCACACATCTGCTGAGCTGCAGAAACGTGCCAGTGAGACCACACAGTATAACAACATGAAAATCTCTCAGCAGCTTCCACTGAGAACAAAAAATGATAAGCCTGACAGGCAGAAGACACTGGAGTGACAGAACCAGCTCCAGGATGGATTTTGGTCAGGAGCTTCAGTTAGTGATGACATTGTACATCTTTGCTCTAGAAGCATTTCTGTTAGTGAAATCTATTAGAAATCTAGGAAATGCAGTTTCTGCATCTTCCAAAATCAATGCATCAAGAAACTAATTCTACATTACAGTTTGCTGAAGATTTCCTACATGGCTCACAGCAACTTGAAGAGGACAAGAGAGTTGCATAGTCTCCTCTCAAAAGTTTCTTGTGAAACTTTTACAAACCTATTCTTTTGGATGCTCATACATTTTATAATGCACACACATAATGCATAAGACTGCAGGGAACTTCACTGACACAAATATTTTAAAGCTGAGCATATACTACAATTAGAAGTGTCATGTAATCTCATCTCTGCTCTAAGTCAGCCTGTGGGCCTTGGAGCTTTCAGCATGACTTTTCCTTTGATCAATGCAAATACAACTGCACCTTCTACTCACATTTTGAGTCACACACACACAACTTCAGCCAGATTTCATGCCAAGCAGCAAGACCTTGAACGTGTCTTACTGACACACAGTACCTTGCTTAAAGTCACTGTCAAACATGGCCTTGCGTCCAACATAATATTTGTATGTAACTCGCTGTGCCATACTATACTCATCCTTCAGATTTGAGCTGTCAATTGCTCTAATTAAGGGCTTACATAGATGGAGCTTGTTGATCTGTTAAAAAAAATTGCATTTTAATCGGAGTATAGATTGACAGTATCATATAAAAACAGGGTGGGTTTGACTTAGAAAATGAAATACAAAACACAGCTTACCAGAATTGAACCCTACCTTAAAATAAATTTTAAACAGCTGATTCACAAGAAACAACATGCCCCACTTTTTTGAGTCTTCAATGCCTGCTCGACTGTCATAAGAAAAAAGAAAAAACCTGCTAGTACTGAACATTGTAAGAAAATAATGGCTTTGTCCTTGTAGTAAATTCACTCCATAGATATTGACTCCATAGCATTTTTAGGGCAAACATATGTGTAGCTCTGCAAATTTTTTCTCAGCATAATGAAAAGATGTCATGCAAAATATTATTCATCTACATCAAGGTCCTCACTCCAGTCTGCATGTAACACAAACACAGCACAGCAGTGGCCTGTAATATTTGAGGTAAAAGAAAGACTGGAGAAAAAGCATTTTTTCCACTTCAGAAGTGTTAAAATTGCTAAGACTGGAAACCAAAGAGTCACCTCTTTTCCATCTAATCCTAATGGAGCAAACTTCACAACTAACGGCACAGAAGCTTAATCATCTTTCCTGAGAAACAGGGACATAATCAGTCCCTCCTAACAGCATCTGCTAGGAATGCTAAACCTGACGTGAGGGCTCTCCCTCCGTAGTTAATAGTCAAGAGAGAACAGACTACAAATGAGAGGAAACAAGCCTCTGAAATTTTCATTCTAAGACCCATATATGGTCTTGGTAAGTGGGAAAATCTAAACTAAAGTTCATTCAATTCTTAACAATTTAATAGCGCAAGTTCAATAGAGGATCTTTCACTTACGTGTCACTGGCACAGACTCGGAAGCAGCTCATGAGCAGTTCTGCTGCTTTTTCCAACATGTCACCAACTTTGCTTTTCCCTTTCTTCACAAGCTGTTGATCTGCCTAGCATTACACAGCAAGAAACAATATGTAGTTCTACCTCATGGTTCACTGGGTTGCAAACAGTTTAGTTCCTTAATCCAGCGTTTTATAAAGTATGACAGCAATACATTTGTCATGCCTGCTATCCCCCAAATCTAGAAGGCAGTCAATCTCATAGAATAACAGAAAACACTTGGAGAAGCTCCTGGACACATACCAATTCAGTATCTGAATTGGAGCATTAACACTTTGACTCAAGTTTACAAAGACCAAGAGTCTAGAAAAAATTATAGTTTGAGAAATTATAATTCAATTTCTTTCTACAGCCACAAAGACTAGATTTTATTTCTAAACCATATTCAACATTTTCCAGTAATAACACACACTGCTGGGACCTTAGACTTCCAGAAGAAACAAAACATGTTACAGCAGCAAGATAAAAAAAATAATTCAGTTATTAACACATGGGAAAGATCCATGCACTGACTAATGCAGAACTTCAACAGAAAAAACATAGCAAGCAGATTTTTATTATGTACTTTCCAAAGATTTTATGATAGTGTTTGCATTCTCACTAGCTGAAACGTAAAGAGAAGAAATGGAAATGCAGCCTTTGCTGCAGAAGTCTTCGCTGCATCCAAATCCCTAGAATACACTAAGGTTAGAAAACAGAGTTCAAACACTTCCAGCATGATGGATTCAACAATTCCCTTTCTCAGGCATCTCAGATATATGGATTTCTCTCATTCAGACTGAGAATGGAGAGTTGTTACATGTGCAAGCATGCTGCATGTGTGGTTTTTTGGGTAAATGGGCACAAGAGAGTGCTGAGGGGATTAACACTGAAAATACTGGATATTGTCAAACTCTAACCTAACTTGAACTCCAGCTTCACCTCTTCAGGTTATGTGACTAGGAGTGAGATCACAGCTCTGTCGCTTACCTTGGCCTAGCAGTTCTCAACAGATCCCTACACAAGCTACTTCAATTCACCAGCCCAAGAAAAATAAGGTAAATTTGGGGATTATTTGCACGTCAGCAGTTGTATGGGCTCACCAAGGGCTCCAAAGAGCATTAAAAGCTGTGCACACATGAGGAAAAGGGGAGCAGAAGCTTCCTCTTCAGATGTGGTGAACAGTTAGATTTGCTTGGTTGCATGTGATACCTCCACACGCTTATAAAGATTTCCACCAAATCCCAGGGATAACACAGAAATAGTGACTTATGCCACATGCTACTCAATAAAGAAAATACTCATCCCTTCATAAGTTCTAATCAACTGCTGGGAGTTGCATTCAGGTCCTCAGAACCCCTCTAGTTCCATCTGCAAATGGGAGGCGGACAGATCAAGCAACCTCATTTGTCAATAGGACTGGATGAATTTAGTGTGTCAACAAAATCCTAAACAATGAGTAAAAGAGAACTGAGCAAAATTAGGCTCTGTAATAAAGTCTAAAAATATTTCTACCGTAGAAATATCAAACAGATAAAAGTAACGATGTTGTTAATCTGATCTACTTACATTATTAGCAAAAATTCGAAGATCAAGGGCTACAGCATACATAATAGGTAAGGCCCTGGAAAAGAAAATCATAGTATACTTAGTATGTGCAAATCATGCAATAAGTAAAACATGAGAAATAAGCAATTTATCTTTTTTTGCTAGTTGGCCATAAAATTAGAAAGGTATATGTTAATCTTTAAATAAAGAAGGATGCACTTCTTAGAAGGAAAGTTCTTCAAGATCTCAGCATTTCAGAAATTCTATATTGCAATAATTATTTCTAAAGCCTTTTTTACTGTGGCTTTAATAAAATACCACTTCTCTTTGAACAAATTCTTCATGTGTTTACAGGTGGGCCATTCTACATAATTAAGCTAAATGTTTACTTTTCACACTTTTGGACATAAAAACTCAAACAGGCAGCAAAGCCAATTAGGCTTGATTTAAGCATTTCTGAGAATAAATAAAAACTATAGGTATAATTTTAGCTTGACTGCTATGATATTATACTAGGAAAACATGAGTCTGGTTTCTAGTAGCTTTCTATGATGTACTCACCAATTTTCTTCTTTATGTGCCTGAAATGCTCGCAGGAAAGATGTATTGTATTTAGGAGAATTTAAAATGCCATGAAATGAAGCACAGATTTAAGAAACAGCTGTTAAACCATGTATGACTTCATGACAGACTAGAAATCAAAAAACCATGAAGTAATTAAGGAGTGGAGTTGCAGTATGGAAGAACGTGAGCACAGCCATGCACTCCTTCATGTGGCAGCAGCAGTAAGAAAAACTGGCCAGAGATAAGATAGAAGCTTCTTTATCATTATCTTCTCCTCTAGCAAAGTCCAAACTGCAAGGTATTATAATGATTTGAGGGTTTCCTATATTCTGGGAGAAATTAATTTTCTATTTTAAAACCAAGTGGCAAATTCCTTCTTAGGAATTTGGAAGAAGAGTGTATCTGGATTTCCTTGCTTAGAAACCTGAACAGCTGAAGTGTATTTGGAAGCAGACCATGTTCTAGTAGATTTTTAAAAACAGTAAAGAGAACTTATTCTACAAGAAGTTAACCTGAAGACAATATCCAAGATTTATGGGAAAGGATATTGAACAATAACTGTTTGGCATTTGTATGCTTCTATAAAGTCGTGGTTTCCAACAGCATAAGTACACCTGTCAAAGAAAAGGTGTATTAGTGCATCAGAAAATATACATAAACCAAATATTTATTTTTGCCTTTTAACAGGCATAAAGTTTTACAGTTTATTTAAGGCACACAGAAATACCATTAGAAACATTCCTAAAAAACTGGCACAAGTATTTTAATAGAGCACTAAGCTTCAAAATTGTAGAAAAAAGATCCTAGAGATGAATGGAGATTTGTTTTAATAAGCTAATGCTTATTGAAACTGTCACCAAGATTAGAATAAAAAAATCCAAGATCGTTGAAAGAGAACTAGAGACTGTGTTAATACAGAAAATTATTAAATAAAAGCCCCACAGAATTACTTAGATATTAAGTTGTCTTGAGAGTACTTTTATGACTTAAATTCCTTTTTAAAAATATTTATTTCCCTTACTTATTTCACTCTAAATTCTTGTGTAGCTAGTAGGCAGAGCAAGGGAAACAGCAAGCACTGACACCAAAGGTATGCCAATGGCTATACACAGATGATGTGCATATTTCCTGCAACCCCAGCATTATTTATAAGAGTAATAAATACCAAGTTCTCAGGTGTAAGCCCTTTAAGATAGGTAAGGAAACTTGAGGATATGCTTCCCCATCCCTGCTGTACACCTCACAACTGAGGTGTAAGTTTATATTTTTTTGCATTCCAGGCCCATCTTTACCTTAAGTGGGCTGCAAACATTTCATCATACGGTGGTTCCAAAACTTGTTGACACTTCTCCTCTGGAGATGGAAGCTAAGTATAGAATAAATCAACAAAATATTAAAGGAACATCCAATGCACCAGAATGTCATAGGGATATTTTGTCATGGCAATTTTCACAGATTTGCTAGGGTTGGAAAGGACCTCTGGAGACCATCTAGTATGCATCTATCAGAATATTAAGTTATACTAACAGTCACATCCAGTGTAATGAATTGCTAGCATGCATTCTGTCTCCAGAACCTGAACAGAGCTAGCCTTAAATAAAAGCATCTGAAATGCATCTTACTACCCACAGCCTTTTTCTTTATAGTCCCTTCCACAGTGCCATGCCACTAACTAATGCAGGCCTGGTCAGAATGGACATTCAAAACTGTATCTATGCAGAAAACAATTCAAAGTGGAACACAAAGAGCCAACCATAAACCAAAAATTACATATAGTATCCTTGTAAGAAGAAAAGGGAAGCAAACCTACAAGGGGATCCTGCCCTGGCCTGTGAAACACATTTCTCAGGTTTCTCTCCAATGGAAAGGAACCCCGACACAGAGCTAGAAAAACTGAAAGCAAAACAAAAGAAATGTCAAAAACCACATCCTCACCTGTAGCCTTGGGTTTGCAACATGTGGATGTTTAAATGATACTAATTCTGCACAAAACTGTCCCTCTCTGTTGTCAATGGCTTCTTGTACCTACCAAGGTAAACAGTCACGTTAGAGAATAAAATCCAGCTACAGGCACACAACATATTTACACAACTACAGAACCCACCTTCTAGTTACCACTGTTCATCCACATTAATATCAAATCAAATATAAGCTTTTAAAGGCTTAAAACTGTATGAATAATTTTGTATTTGCAATAAACCTGTTTTTCAAAAGGGTCTCAGAGAGAAGGTAGGGTGAACACTATCATGATTTTTTCCGTATTTGTAAGATACAAGCAAAACATCATACATATATACATGCGTTTAACATTGTAATACAGCACCTGAGAGCCAGATTTTGTTAGGTTTTTTAAAAGTCCAGTTGGCCTTATGGGCATCAAACAGGTATGTGAAGACACAATCTTTGAGTAGTGCTTCAAACTGAAGACAGGCAGACTTAACATGTAGACATCATTCCAAAGGTAATGTCAGATACTAGACTGGCATCTATATAGAAAGCTTTTGAAAACTGCTAAGACTGTAAATATTATATTCTGTGGGAGAATGGTTTAATTCTGCTTCCTGCTAGAGATAACTCCTGTTAAAAAAATAGTCTTACTATTTTTAGTAAGACTACTTTACTCCTTGTAAAAAATAGTCTGTCTGGACAGTTTATCGTGACATCAAGGTGGAAATTTCCTCAGTTGTGCAAATACTTTTAGATATTACTTCTTAAGAGTTCCTTTCCCACTGTTTGTGCTTTATTTGTCATACTTTTGTGTCCCAACGTGAAAAAAAAATTTTTTGCTATATGGAAAGCTCCCCCCAAACACAAAAAAAAACCCCTAGACTAAAATAGCAGCAAAAGAGGGGAAAATCAACTGTTTAAACTCTTTCAGAAATTTGTGTTCCGTTTTTGTTTCACAAATGGGGAGAGATAATTTTATGTTTGCTACATCGTTTTTCATATTAGATGTTCAATGGACTGACAACTCAACAAGATCCGGACTTTTCAGAGCAGACGACTGTCCTGAGAGCTCTCAGACGCTCCATTTTTGGAGACTAAAATCCAAACAATTACTCACTTTTTGTGCTTTCACTTAATTGGCTATGAGGTGAAATGAGCTAGATGATAACAGTGATGAGAATACGAACAAGTGAGGACGCACTGAAAGCTCGTCACTGAGTTCAGTCCAGCTGCTATCCCTGTGACTGCTCCTGCCTCTCTATCCCCCAAGCCACACGCTCCGTGCGTTCGCGTTCTGTACGTCCCAGATCCCTGCATTTCTGGGATGCCTGAGCCGCACTGGTTCCCGCACGCACACACATCCTCCGTGTCGGTTCTGACAGACCAATCACCCCAGAAACCATCACGCTTTCCAGGCCTTCCAGGCGCACATCCCTGGTACTCAGACCGTGTGCTCCACACACACTGAAGAAATACATTTCCCTCACTACATCACTCATTCTACGCCGATTTATTTCTTAAGCAAGGCAATATATTTACAGCAAAGAAAAAACACACCCGCATACCAAAACAGCGCCCACAGATTAATTTAAAAAAAATTAATAAAAAAATTCTTGCTTACTTGCTGCAAGTACTGATTTATAGTGATGTGCGCCATTAAAGGGTAAGGAGATGAGACGGGAGCCCCAAATATCTCCCACTCTGCGAGCCCCAGAGCTCCCGGAACTCCCCGCACGTTTCCGGCTCCCGCTGTGTCCGAGGGCGGGGGGAACGGCCCCGATTGTCACGTGACAACCCCACGGCAACGCCTGCCGCCTCGCCTCTGCCCCGCCCACCGCGGGCCTGGGGCGCGGCTTTACTCGGGTAGCCACTGGGAGTGAGCGGTAGGCGGGGCAGAGGGCGCGCGTCAGCGGTAAACCGCGTGCGCCGGGGCGCGCCGTGTATTCGTGGGTGGCGGTTCCCGGGGTGTGTCAGTGCCCCCCGTGCTTCCCCTTATACCCTCGGTTTGTGACGGAGGCGGGTGGTGTCCTCCATGTGACAGGACTCCAGTGGCGGGACACCCTAGTTACTTCCCCGGGGGAGCAACCCGGGGTTGAAGGGCCGGCCTTCCCTCTCTTCTTGCTGGCTGCGCTTCCCGCGGGGAGCGCTGGAGAGGGGTCTTGGTGAACTTGGGTCAAAGAAGTTGAATCGAGCGTGTAACTCCCAAACTGGTTGACTCCTAAAGGCACTGACCCCAGGGAGATGTGTGAGACAAGGACACGCTCCATACTCGCGCAGGCTGGGCTCGGTTGCTCGACCTGGGTTTGGGGGATGCCGGTGAGCGGGGCGCTGGCGGCCTCTTGACCTGGTGGCTTTTCTGGGCGGAAAGCGCCGCTGCT